>CADDXX010000160.1:330274-400896 GCA_902810485.1 Alauda arvensis | reverse complement strand
CAAACAAACAAACAAACAAACAAACAAAAAAAAACCAAAAAAAGGAAGATGAAGGCTGAACTTTGTTTCATTTTAAAGGAATGGAATAAGAAACTTCATGGAAAAAATTTTTAGTGATAACAAGGAGTTTAGAGGAAGTAAACCATTAGTTTATTTTTTACCCAATGTAACACATGGTTAAAAAAAGTRCACAACAAGCTTAGAAACAGGCAAACTCAGTGTCTGGATGGAAAAAATTGGGGTTTTTTTTCACGCAAAGAGCAGTCTATTGATCAAATTCCTGCATGCTACTACTGACACTTTGGATTTTAGCTGAACSCTTAAATACATCTTTTCAATAGCTAACAGAATGACCAAGATCYACAATAGGAAGAACAGTAAACTTTAACAGAGGTTTCCATTGATTGCAATCTCACTTATTTCAAAGCATAAACCTGCCTTTAGACAGTGAGGGCTGCAATAAACTTACTCCAGTAATTTTAAAGACCCATTAATTTGGGACAGTCTTGTGCGTATGATCTGCAGCATCCAATGCCTGTTCACAAAAGACAGGGAAATGGACTGTGGGAGTACCAATCACAGAACTTCCCATATGTGCTGGTATGCGACACTGAAACAGAGAGGAACGCAGGGTTAATGCTTTTCCTAATTATCTCTGAAATCAGTATGGCAACAATTTGCCCAGTCTCTCAGTACAGGTGTGATGCAAGCAAGTGTCTTGGGAAGACAGCACCACAACCTCTCCGTAAGACAGGCTCTGGGAGAGTTCCTAATCCATCAAAGCAGCTGCCTGAAAGTGCGTGCTCCCAGCTGCTCCGTTGAGTCACTGTGTTTTCCAGTGGCATGTGGGAGCAATCTGTCAGAGCAACCATGTCATAAAAACACCACASAGCCAGAGTCTGCCAGTTTGATAAAAGCTGCAATAGGATTGACTAACATGCTGACATAACAAACTTAATATCACTTGAAGAGCTTAGGAAAAAGCAGAAAGTAGGGGAAGAAGCCAGACGARAAGTAACTTTACTGAAGAGAAAGAAAGCATGTAAGCCAGATTTTAGAAAGTAGTATCATTTCAGGACACCTGCCCATATACATTCTCAATTTATTTTTTTATCTGGAGTTAAATAATTGGCTATTTCGACCCCATCTTTTGTTCTTTTGAGTTTCTATCTGTGCCTGCATTACGAACATTGTTTTTGACTGCATGGTACCTGCAGTGAAGAATGCAGGTGGTCTTCAGGAATGCCCTGTTTTGYCAAGATCCTCTACTGCACATGGAAATGCTGGTGAATATCATTAGTGATTCTGGATCACTACATGACACTGCATTGTATTCTTCTCATGAGTTCTGGAGAGGTAATGAGCTCTGYCACCCCTGAAAGAACTGAAAAGCAGGAATGACTTACTGGAAAGCAAACGGATTGGGGTAAGGAGAGTGAAATGAAATAGAGCAAAGTGAGTGACCTTTGAAAAGGTGTGCTGGTTTGAAATTTCTCRGGTAAAAGATACAGTGAAATTACTAAACCTTGTTCTCACATGAAGCAGGATGGTCAATTTGTTTGGTCAAATTTAATAAATGTTAGAGTTTTATAAAGCTTCTGGGCAAAAGGATTGGAGGTGACATCAAACCTGGTAATAAAGTTACCCAGAGTATGATCAGTGGCAATTTAGCAATTAGCTCTGTCAGCAGCTCTGTCAGATCTGTAACAAATAAGTTTTTAGCCAGCCAATGTGATAAAAGTATTTAACAGTGAAGGAAAAGTAACAGAGGCAATAAATGTGTTTAAGCACAGAATATTGCCTKCTTATGACAACTACATGATCTGGAGAAAAAAATGTATTTTATTATATATGATATTCYTAATGAGACAGAATATTAATATTCTGTCAGGTTAAGAAATATTTGTCTTTTTGACTTTCCTCAAATCTCATACATCATAACACAGTTGGTTTCAGGTTGGGAATGAAGAAGTTATTATGCAAATTGAACAAACATCRGACTGAGTGGAAATGGAAACAATTACTATAGGCTGAGAAAAACAGCAGAAGCATGGAGAACAGAGATAAAGCAATAGGGAAGGGCAATTCTGCTCACAAGAAATAAGTCCCAGCCCTTTGCTGTAAAAGTACAGCTTAGGTGAGAAAGTCAAAAGAAAGGAGGTGAGCTTGGAAATTACTATCTTGTAAGCCAAAATTTGTCAAGTAGTACGATATATAGCCAGGAGAGATCTAAGATARTAGAGTCACAAAGTAGGGTATTCACAACTTCAAACTGTAGGCATCTAGCTGAAACACTGAAATGAACCACCTAAACACCTCACACAGTCCATGGAAAGAGCAGCAATCTGAAGCACCTGAGTTAGGGGGCTGCCTTTTGCCATTGGCTGTGCAGACCAGCTGTAGTTAGATGGTGTGAATACCTCCTGAAGTGCTTTATTACAACATTTCCAGGAATACACCTGGGTGCAAGGTGCAGGGCGCCAATTATGTACTTTAACAGCTCATGCACCTCTTCCTACAAAGTGGTATTTATAGGTAATTGTCACTGATTGTTCTCAGACTATCCTGAGGTTATGCACAGCTGTAATGGAAAGGTGGTTATATTCCATAAAAAGCCAGGTTAAGACTCTCAGCAGCTTTTTGGGACAAYGTCTGCTCAGTGCAGAAGATGAGGCTATGACAGAAGAGAAGGAGGTGTCTCCATCTTTTGAGATCTCTAAAAATGGGCTGGCCTATGGTGAAGAAAACTCTTGTGCTGGGCAGAGGGTGAGAGGGCTGCATGATCCAAGTCCATCTCTRACTTGCACAGTTACAGACATATCCCATTGTTGTTTCAGGAAAGAGCTTGAGTTTTTACTTCTGCAATGTATTACTTCTCCTTTGAAAGACTTACAAAACAGCAATCACAAAAAAGAGAAGGAATATATAGAAAAAGGATTAACATATAGGAGAAGGATTAAGAGGAAAAAATAATTGAAGCAGCACATACCAATATTGCATAGCTCCCTAAGAGTAATACCTGCTGTGGCAAACTTGCCCAATACAAAAAACAACACAAAACAAAACAAAACAAAACAAAACAAAAATTCAGCAGCATCATTTAACTGGTATAGTGGCACTGTTTGCTCACATCATTCTATCTCCCCCCTTCTCCAGTCAGTCTAGCTCAGTTCAACAGCACAACCCACAGAAATTTCCACTGTGTTTTAAATCACTGAAGTGCTAAATAACAGATATGTAAGAACTCAAATTGTTTGCCAGTGAGCCTGAAGTGATGGCTTTAGCAGTCTCMTGAGATCTAAACAACAGAACCACATAAGCACTTAGGAGTGAGCAATTGCTTGSCTGTTACTATTTGATTTGAAGCTGATCTAAAGGTGTAACTAGCACAATTGGCATTGAATGCATACAGGAATACCCATCAGTCTCTTTGCTCCTTGAATGGTTAATTCCAACAGCAGAGATGTATAAAAAAAGAAAAAAAAAATTTTTAAGGTGCATGAATTCATAGAAAAATATCAATGGAAATATAGTCTGTCTGAATGTACCATGTTTGAGCTATGAAAATCACTTCCTTCCTTCCCTTTTATTCATATTTTATCATTCAGAAATTTYCTCTTTTTCAATATGCAGTAATAAGAAGGGGGGTTTTGTTAATATTATACTTTGAGGATTCAGGATASAGTAGTGAATGATTTTGCCTTTGCACAGAGAAGTGTTGTAGGAAATAGGATTGCCATATTCAAGTTCAATGAAGGCTGATTTTTCCTGTTAAATGCAACATGTATGCCTTGTTTTCATGGTTTACTTATTTTTCTCTCTTAAAAAGAAGACGAAAAGTGCCTGTGAGAGTGCTTAAGTTCTTGCCACTCCCTATCAGTGACTGCAGGTTAATTGTTGTCCTGGTTTGGAAAGGCAGGCATCTGCTTAGGAAGGCAGGAGCCTCTCTTGAAAATGTAAACGCCCTCCCTCCAAATTATAATAATTTTGAAATTAAGGGGCTCTCAGGCAAAGATATGGGAATAGGAATAACAGTTATTTACTATGAAAATTAAAATAAAAATGTAATGGTACAAAAACCCAAAAAAACTGAAAACACTGACAGAGTCAGAATACACATTAAATTTTATCATGGTGTTGGTATGATTTTTGCTTGGTCTAATGACCCTTCTCCCAAACAGCCCCTCTCCTGTGTGCTCAGGCTAGTCTTTCTAGGTGAGGTTAAAAAGGAAATAGCAGATATTAGGGAAGTAGTGAAACTGTTGGGGAGAAGAAACCATCAGAGAGCAGAGGCAGGGCCCACTGGAGAGCTAGCTCTGCAGTAACTGATCATCCTCATTAATATATAGCCCAAATTTTCAGGAAAATATTTTTTCTGATAACCCATTAGTCAACCATATAAGAACTCTATWCTTTAAGCAAGGCATGTGTACATAAAAATTGCCTTAAAAGGCTACTTAACCAGAGTGTGTTTCAAGATGCATCTCAAAGCATCAGCAGTGGGAGACCCTAAACTGGTGTAAATCACAAATGCCACTTGTACCAGCCAACCATGYTATTTTATTATTTGTGAATTCTAACAGTGTTCATCTCTTCTTTCACACAGTGCTTCTGTGCAGTGCAGCCTTTGTGATCTGACATCTCTGAAGGCATTAACACTCTTTGGGGAACGTGAATCAAACAACAAATTCTATTTGTGCGCATTCATTTCTTGTGCTTTTATTTTAGCTCATTTCTATCAGAACAAAGCCTAAGAAAGGATGTCCAGAAAGGGCAATTTSCCAACAGTGATTACAGTATGGGAAAATTTCTCTCATTGTGAGGCTGCCTGGAAAATTTTGAAGGTTGTTTCTGCTAGGAATAACACCTGTATTCCCCATAAATKCTTAGAGATGGCTCTATGGACTTTTAAACAAATAATAATAAAAATACCGTCACCCACYGTATCYTAGTGAAATATAAAACATAGAGTATTGTCTGCTAAGCCTTAATAATAACTATCTTGTAATCATTATGTTACTCTATAAATATCCAGTATTCTCTTAAAAGAAAACAAAAWTGCTTTGGGTTGTGGTTCCAAAAACTAATAGCCTGAAGGGTGTTTTCCTGTGTATTTACGATAGCTCAAACTTGAGAATTGATATATTTATCCCATTTATAAGCATTACAATTATTTTGCTGGGGCAGAATTTTTCTTATGAGCCACTGTATCTAATTTTCCCTTCCTCCATCTTATTCTTGGGTTTATTGTGAGATGGTTAGTTTATTGCAGATCTTTTTAGAAGTTCTGTTAAATGTTTATTTCTCTGTGTGACTCTTCATTTATTTCTTATTCTGYTTCTGAAACTTWATTTGCTCTGTARTCCTCTTGCTKCTTCCTTCTGCCAYGCACARGCCAATTTTAAAAGAATATGGGTGYRCTGTAACAAGTTTGTTTGGAAATTTATACAAGTTTCTTCTCCACAATGTTAAGTCTTTGGGTCATTTCAGTTATTGGGTCATTYAATGACATCATGGGGACAGTAGGTTTTACTCTTTTCTCTGGCAGTCCTGTAAAATCTTTGCACCCCCTTGTGTGTGCACAGGTGAAGGAAAGCAAGTTCTAGAATGGTTCTGTCCCTGTCCCTGGGATGGCAGCGCATGGGCACCAAGGGCTCCCAGAAGGGACCAGGAAGGACCTTTCTTGCTGAAATTAGGCAAGCTTGAAGTTGTCTCCTTTGTCTCTCCCAAATCGAGGGGCTAAACTTGATGTTCATACATCAAACTTTCACTGGCCTGTAAGAACAGTGACAGGATATGACAGCTCAGTCAGTGCCAGATTTTTTTTAATCACTCTTTTGGGATTTAAAACAAAATGAACAAATAATTGACGGTATTTGTTTGAGCGGTCAAAAAGTAAATTTTCTTCCCCCAAACCAGTATAGATGGAAGAGTGAATGATATATTTGCTCAGTATTTAGACTATACAGCTATTTTGTAAAGTTAGCGTTGCTGTGACATAAAAAAAGATCTTGCAGGCAATGCCTGGGGTCCTGCTGCCCAGCTCCCCTAGGCTGGGGCAGCCAGCTCCCAGTAACCCAGCACCCAGCAGCCCTGCTYGGATGAGAGGCAGAGGACATCTTCAGATGCACCATTTGATACAAACATGTGGCCAGCCCAAGGTCACTGGCCACTTGCCAGTGTAAGCCTGAGCTGGGAAAACCTTGGGCTTCCCTGCTGTGGTTGCAATTAAAGAGCAGCACTGGGTCCAGATCTCTCCTGTCTAACAAGTGTGTGGGTGTCAGATCTGCTCTGGCAGAGGGCTTTGTATTTTATGCCCTTACACCCTGGACTTTCTTCAATGAGGGTGAAAAACATCGTATTGGAATTTTATTTTGAGTGACACAATGTGATCCACACATATATTAATTGTGCTACAGACTGAAGGCTTTATGTCCAAGTGAACAGTTCTTTAAAACATTTGGCAGCAATAGCAAATACCTCAAGGTTATGCCCTATCTCTTTTTTCTCTTTATGTCATCTGTAACAACTGTGGACTCTGACATTTACTTAATTAAATTTGCCCATACTGTCTGACTTGGTTGTGCAATCTCTCTTGAGGACGTAATTTTTGAAGGTAGTAAGCAAGAAGGATGGTTAACCTTGATGAGTTGTTTTGCCATAGTGGTACCTTATTCAAGCAAAAGTTTAGGATCTTTCATCTATTGCATAAATAAYGAATCTCAAGACAGTACATAGACAKGAAATATTTAAARCATAGCACAACTTCTTTGAGGACAGATATCAGAACCAAATGAAATTATCACACAATTGCTGCTGTTCTCTACCTACAAGTCTCTACCTACTGTAAATTTCTTGTGGTAAGTTAGTTTCTCAGCTAACTGTAGTTAAGATGATTCCCATAAAAATCTGTCTGAAATGGCTTTTACTGTCTTTGATGCTTTATATTTCAATGTGGATATGAAAAGTTACTTTYGAAATTTTATTCTGATATAGTATTGGTGTTACATTTTCAGTATTGATATGGTCCAGAGCTGGATCAATATCTTTATGCAATCGASCCTTATGTCTGATATTGATAGCATTACATGGATAGTCCTACTTTGGTCTAAACTTTATTGTGGCCTTTGATTCCCAGAGTTACAATGCAGAGATCCTGCAGACACCCCCTRGTCTGTCTCTGGGCATCTCTGGACAGCAGGCTCGCTGTGCTCCCTGAGCTGTGGGGGGTGTTTGGGGCACACGTGCACTGAAGATGAGCCTCCAGTTGGGCTCCCAAGCTCATAGTTTTTATGGTGAGACTGATGTGATTTTGGCCTTGGAATCAGAGCTAACAGACAAAACAGAAAATATTTTGAAGTGATTTTTGTTTTACCTCAACATATATTTTGTCTCATTACCTGAGATTGTACAGATTATTTTTTTTCAATAAAATAGTAATATATTGATATAATAAAAATAAGAACAACAACAATAATAATAATAGATGCCATAAATCCCTCTAGCTAWTTCTCATTATATGGTGATATTATCAATTCATTTCAGGGAGAAGAAATTCTGTATAATTTAAGCCTCCAGAATATCCTTATCTAAAACTTCTGGTGTACAGAATGAACTCATTTATGACATTAGCAGTTAGTGGTAGGCATTTTTCACTTGTTATTTACTCTTACCACCCTTGAAGGACCATGTTTTGATATTCAGAGCTTCACCTCATGGGAAGGCAGAGATGTCATGGCACAGTTGGCAATTTATCAATATCTTTTTAGATAGAGGGTGAAACACAGGGCCAGATTTGCTCCAGCCTAACATGAAGTGCAGCACATCTGAAGGCACTGGGAAGTGATTGTAAATCAGGTAATATTTGGCTCCTGAAAGCTGGCTGTAAAATCAGATGCAGATGATAAGATGTAAGTAAGTCACACCACACTGTAAATTTAAAGCCAACCTAGGAGAATTTTCCTCTAATCAGTGGGTGCCAGCTGAATGTATGCAGGCAAGCAGTCATTCTAAGTCWGAGATTAGGCAGATTGATACCAGCTGTCTGACAAATCTCTAGCACTAGATAAGACTGGAGGTGGAGGGGAGAGAATTATAAATTGCATGCACCCATTAATGCACTCATTTAAACATGCAATTTAAATGCTAATTGATGTTAATTCAGCCCAGCACTAGTGTTCCACTGTTAGTCATATACTGTAACCTGGCTGAAGGAATAGCAGTAGGGGCTTGGCAGGATGCTATAGATAAACTAAGGGATCAATTCAATGTATGGTACATTGGTTTCACTTCATTTATTATYATATGTGTAATTACAACTAGCTGAATACAGGCAAGAAAATGAATTGTGATAATTCCACCACTGCATGCTGACCGCTCATTTAATGAATGACATTTTCCATCTTTTATATTGCCTGAAATCATTCTGTGTCTCAAAAGATCTTGATGTTCTTTATGAAAATGCTTAGGACTAATGACAGAAACAGCTAAGAAGTCCCAAGGAAAATGAAATATTTTCTTTTGATCTTAATAGAACGCTTTCAAAAATTTTACTTTATTTTATTTTAATCTTTCAGGTGAGGAAAAAAAGATCAGTTAATACATATTGTTATGCAGAAAAAAATTTGTGTTAGTTATGAAAACCAGTTGTTTACTAAGATGTCTATATATAACTAAACTTCTTGTATTAATTTGGAGTGAAAATTTCACTCAGTGCATCTGCAATCACATGGTAAATTTAATAAATACCCTAGATGTTTAGAGAAATGTTGTTAATCTACTTGTCACTGTTCAGTTCCTGTTMCTCAAAAAGCTATTAACAATAAAAAAAGGGTTACAAAATGCAAATGCTTGTGGTTGATAAATAGTGCATTTTCTAGGCWAACTTGTTCTTAGTGATCAGTTTGGCCTGCTTTCTTGTTAATAKAAGAGGTTAAACGCAATGATGGAGGTGGTAGGTTTTTTATTAAGCAGTCCAGAGTGCAGGTTTGGCTCATGATGTGTGTTAATATCATTTCCATAGACTACAAACCTGCTGGGTCARATTCTGGGCTTTCTGCCAGGTGCTGTGCTCAGTCACACTGCTGTGAACCTGAGGCAGAGATGTAGTTTCAGGGGTGAAACGAGGGGCAAAACGTTGCCCTGTTTGCTGAAGCCTTATAAAAACTGGAAGTGATGGAAGGCCCAATTCTTTGCTGTTTGCACCTAGGAAAAGTAAGTGTAAAATGCTAACAGATTGAGTGCTGCAGTTGGTCATTGGAAGCAGTGATGTAGAGCTGCTGTCGGGAGGATGCAGGCACTGCAGTGTGTAACTCCCCATGAAAGGCTTGATTTGAGCCCATCCTGTGCACAGACTCTTAACTGCTCAAGTGACTTTTGATAAGGACACAATTCACCTAAAGCTGAAGATTTAAAAAAATGACAAAGTAGCCTCCTAGAGAACTTTGTGTGGGTATGATTCTGCCATTTAAGGATTGGTAGGTACATCGAGCCCATTGCAGAAGAACTTTGAGAGGGGAACTGCGAGGCAGAAGGAACAGACAACGCATACCAAGATGTCATAATTGTATTTAATTATTTATCCAAAATAATATCTTCATCTTCTGCATTTGGAAGACTGCGGTCTCTGCAACTTATTTGCCTTGATACAGGGATGTTACAGATCCAGTATCTCAGTGGCTGTTTTACTACTGAACGACAGTATAATTTCAAATGGTTCTTTTAAGGTATATTGCTGAGTTCATTTATTTATTTTTTTTCCCCCTCCAGGAAGGTTGAGAGGAATGGTAAGTTGGGGGGATTTGTTCGAAGGTGAAGGGGATATGAGATTTTAAATTGCTTGGCTTATTGGTAGTGGTTTATCTTAAATTGTGCTGCTGCACTGTATTTTAAAATTATGTCAAGGGCACCTAGACCATATGGAATGAAAGGAAAATAATGATTTAAGAGTGTATCTATCTATTTCAAGAACATTCGCACAATGTGTCAGCAGAACCACATGGTCTACAGTATCCAAGAGAGATGATAGGTCTAAAATAACCAGTTTGAAGTGGTGGTTAAAGCTGTCACATGTGTCTACAGTTGGGCACCTAAATCCAGCTCCAAAAGCTTATGAAAGGAATGTCTAGTTCCTGCTGCTTTGTGACTACTCAGCACCTCTAGTGCTATTCTGATATTAAAAGAGGATTTCAGTGAATGTGGAGGTTTTGTCAGGAAGTAAAACTTTTGGTTTTGTAATGCATYTAAAAATAGATGTGCTCCAACCTGGGGATAATGGATGTTTTCTCATAGCACTCTTGTAAGGTTTTCTCAACAACAGAAGTTTATGAACATTTGATAACTATTAATATTACCTATATAAAAAGGAAATTTTCATAACTGACTATTAAGAATATGAATCTGTATTGGATGCTATCATAGGTGTCTTCACTTGTTTTAATTTATGCATGAGCCTGAGAGAGTAGTTCTGCAGTACTCACTGGCTCTCTTGGTAGTAAGCTGGTACATAAAATGGCTCCTGCTACTTTCCCTCAAACCAGCAGCTTTTTCAGRTGCATTTTTTTATGCAGGTTAATAGAAAATGTTTTCTGAAATGTGTGTAGAATTAAGTGCCTTGCTSTGGGCTCACTCTTTCAGTGAGATAGATAGATATATATATATACTCAAGGAACTCTGCTAAATGTGTCTCACAGCAGTAGTGAAATGGCTSTCTGTGTCATATCTCCCACAGAGAGGAGCTCCACAGTAGTCATTAGTAGTACAGGAAACATCAAAGGTGGCAACTGAGACCTGAGCCTTCCCTGCAAGAGGAAATCAAAGCCCAGTGGCTCTACCACTGCTGGCTATTTCAACAAAAAGCAGGCAGCTTTAAAAATGATCAGTAGGCATGGAATGGTGGGATAAGTGGTAGTGAACCAGCTATGTAGAGGATATAATTTCTGACCCAGGAGTCAGGCAATGAGTTTGACCTGTATGGGAATGTGGTTTTCTCCAGTCATTTTTTTTTCCCTGTGATTTTCTTAGGGATCTTTAACTGTAGGAAAATAGTGAGGGTAACGCAAATAAAACTGAAATCTCAAATGCAGGTGGGCATGGACAGAGCCRTAGGTGCAGAGTGGTGAAATTAGCTACTGTGAAACCAAAAAAATCTGCTTTCCTTGCAACTTTGTGCAACAGTCATCTTCCATTCCAAATCCTGTCTGCAGGACACACTATCTGCTGCAGACTCTTTTTCCTGAGCAAGTTCTTTGCTACCATCAGTAGCTGCTGGACTCAGCAGGTGRAAGCAGATACACTCTGTGGAAGCTTACACACCTACATCTGTCTCATTCTTGTACAACTTCACTAAAACCCTCTGGATTTCTGTGGGGAATCTGCATAATATTTATAATACTGAAAACTGTAGTGAAAAACCAAACAAAGGCTAAAAAATGTTKTAAGAAGAGTCTCAGAAGAAGCTGATAGAGACTGAGGTAGTCTCTTTAATGGGTCAGGGGAACACAGGAATGGTTTGTTTTCCAGGAGAAGGGCTGAGATTTTAGATAGAGGAAAGTGGTTCTCTTTTTGGCTCTTGACTGTCATCAGACAATTAGATTTTTCAGTGCCACAAAATAAATTGTTTTAATTTCCTAGAGACGATTTCAAGYTCTCTTGAGGCAGAAGATACTACTAAGTTCTTTCCTGAGGAAAATGTCCTTAACTCTGCAGGCCTATCACCAATACAGAACTTTACTCAGTCAGCTAYAAAAGGTTTCAGTTAAGCAGAAAGTACTGTACAGTCAGTAAGTGGAAGGGAAAAYAGACAGCTGAGTTTTGAAAGCAGGAAGAGACAAGTGTTCTCATGAAACAGGAGTGAAATGGAGAGCCAATTGTCTAGAATTATACTTTGGACATAYCTCCAAGAAAAATGTGGGGAAGCAAAAGGCTTTTAGCACTCCAGGGAGAGATCACATCACATCACAGCTTACACTCCACATTTCCTGTGATTTATGTTATGATTGGATCTAGAGCAGGGAGAGATTTTTTTCTGGYGTTTGGTGCCACAGGCTGGTTCATTTTACATGGTGTAAGGTTAGGTCAGCCCAGAGCTGGGAGCTGGGGGTCACAAGCTCTGTGAAAGCCTGGGGAGACAGAGGTCTTCTCCTTAAGGTCCAAGTTCAGCAGGAGCATGACATGGCTGCTCAACAGAGGCTTGCTTCTTTAAGAGCCAGTGTTTCCTTGCTCCTAACAGGCTCCTTCCAACAGGCTCATGTTCTTCTATTTGAGAAAGAAAGACAGCCTTGAATGCCACCTGGAAATGATGATGGTTTGCTGGTTGCCATAAAACATCAGGCAAACTTCCAGAGGGGAAATTAGGCAGTTTGTAATTATGCAATCCTCAGTGAACAACACTGGCTGGGGCATCAGTGCCCTCAACACAATGATAAACTCACCCATCATTCAAAATGGRCACTGGAAAACCACACAGAAAGAAACAAAGGCTAAGAACTACTAAGTGAGCAGATGCCCMTCTGACAAGGAATAATTGAAAGCTGTGTAAGACTTACCAAGGATTTTATAAGTGTCTCATTCTTATGTCAAAAGGACAACCCAGCTTTCAAGGCCTAAATTRGAGCATTAAATCAGCTCAATCTATTGCTAACACATGCTCCTTGGTGGAATACACAGACATTTCTCTGAAGCTGAACTTTTAAACAAATCTTTTGGTACAGCTTTCCACAGGTTCCGTATTTTTTTCTGAAAATATTAAGTAAGATAAAACAAAAAGTCAACTTTCTTACCAATTGGTGTGTTTCAGAAATTATTATAAATAGGACACTGAATGGTTCCTAAAATGTACTTTCCTCCTACCTGAAAGCCAAAGCTAATAACAGATAATAAGAGCCCAATATGTCTTATTGTTATCTGTCTCAGTAAAAGCTGTTCCATTTGCCCTCCAATCATTTTTTAATCAAACTTTAGAGAAAATTGCATGTATCTGGATTCATTGAAACAGGCTGTAATGTTTTGCTAATTGTGTCACACATAACACAGCAGGCCAATTTTTTGAAAGRAATAACAGGTGGGTAATCACTGTCTGAATTCTGCTAAATAAATGTAATCCCTAAATCTTAGTATCTTGCATAGGGGTTAAGCCTCTTTCTGGGCCACACTCTCCTCTGTGCTACTCACCAGCAMAAAAGAAACAACCATATTCTTCCTTTCTTGCTATGCACTTTATTTTCAGGGAGAACAACTCCCTGCCAGTACTGAACAGCATTTTCTACAATAAAAAACTCATTTTTCATGCTATGGATTATTGAAAATGTCCATACCACTTGTGCATGCTCAAGACTTAGACACTCAGAAATGCAAATCTACAATTCAATGCCATTTGTGTTTTAGAACATGAGCAAGAAATACCTGAAGTGAAATTCAAGTTTATAAAGGGATAAAATTGGGATGCTRGTTCTGAACTGCCTGGCTTTTTGTCTTTGTGTCTGTGAGTGGAGTTAGGGCACTGCAGAAGTGGGGCCATTCAGCACTGGATTTAGGTAAGGAGTGTCTGCCAGCAGAGTTCAACTCAWTGCAGTCTGGCCCTGCCTTTACTCCTCAATAAACACAAGGCTTTCCTTAAGCCAGCCTGACAATCACCTTTCTGCCACCATATTGGCTTTGGTGGATTTTTCCTCAGTGCACTTGTTCTACCCTTTGTTTGCTTCTCCTGCTCTGTTTCCTGATTCCTTGCATTGCTCAGTTACTGGGGTGCATCCTGGCTGCAGAGAAARGCAATCATGTCCCACTTCATTTGCTGGCCAAAAGCTGCTTGAGCAGCTCTTGCTGACACCAGAGTTAAAACTGCACATCTGGTGGCTCACATTGCTCTGCCACCCAGCTGAGCAGACAGTCTTTGGGAAATAAACAACCTGTGAAGTGCTATCAACTTTGCATTTCTGCCTCTTCTCAGCTGCTCCCCTCCCACCTCTCCCCACCATCGCTCCCCTTCCCGTCTTGCTTCTGGCTCTATCCACAAGCCTAAATCCAAGAAGGATCAGAACAGYATTAAAGTTTCTTAGTTTCTCTTCAAATTGCATTATCAGTCTGCTGAAGGGGATGTGGTAAAACAGCAAGGGATTGAAGAATATGTGGTGGTGAGTTTAAGTGGGGAATCAGCGGATTAGCAGTGAATAGGAACAAAGGGGTTTGAAAAGGAGAAAAATGCTGGGAATGAGCTTCAGGGGAAAGGAATCACCCAGAGGAATGCTGTGTTGTGAGCGAAGGTGCCATTAGCCAGAGGATATAAACTTGGAAAAAAAATGTACGAAAATAAAGAAGATCAAAGTGATTTGATGGGAAATAGAAACATGATAAAAGGAAACACACAGGAGCAACAGGAATAATTATATTAATAGTTCAAATATGCAGATCAAAACAAAGACAAAAGTGAAAAAGATTACAYAGGTAATAAATATTTAGTATAGCCTTATGGTGAGGCAGACAGTTTATTGTGGATACATCACAGGGAATGTGAGGGAGAAAGAATRGTGTTACAAAAGMGGAAGGAAAAAAAGGARYRGRTAAAGCAYTTATATTTACAGGAAGCACCCTACAAKACTTGATTTTACACACTCTATTGTATATTTAAATAGCCTTTGACACTGAARAAAAGGCAACAGTAATTTGTAGGTCTTACAAATAAAATTCAACATATAGTAAATGTTGAAATACTCCAGTGAAGATTCATGTTAGAAAATAATTTTCAAATGTAAGGAGAAGATGTTGAGCAGAACTTTCCCTCTTGTGTCAGCCTCTGCACAGGGTATTTAGAAAGAAGCATAAATGGCTTTAAAACAAAATTTTTATGTCTCTTTTGACATTTAATTGAAGCAATTTCTTATGTAAAAGTTTGATTTCTCCATCATGCAATCCTTATTAAAGTTTAAGCAGAGCAATTTGAAATGTCAGGATAATAAACCATGAAAAATAGAAATAAATATGCAGCATCTCAGGTTTTATTATGGACTTCCATGACTATACACATTAGAAAAAGTAGTATGAATAGCTGTTGGGAGAAGGATGTGGAGGCTGATAATCAGATCTGGAGCAGCTTGCTGATTTGAAAGTGAGATAAATGACTAAGCCCTACTAGTAAGCATTAACCAAAAACTTACTATGTTCTGAACATTTCACTGATGAGTTTAAGAATGTTGTACATGAACAGAGGTGCTCCAGCAGACTGGAGAGCATTTCAGAGTGTGTGAGGGACTGTGGAGAGTACAGCTCCTCAAGAAGAGGGGTGTTGGTTGCAATCAGCCAGAAACTACTAAGTTTTTAGTCTTTAAATTCACTAAAGATGCAAAGAAAATAAATTGCTATTCTCAGTGTTATCTAACAAAAACTTCAGTAAACTTAACCATGCCCTTGAAACCACATGAGAAATTATGTGTTATTTCCTTGTTTGAATTCTACCTTATGTAACTTAGATAACTTAGATGATGGTGATAAATTTTGACTTAAAGTTACTACTGAAAAAGGATAGGAAAAATAGGTTGAAAAAAATGTTACCTTTTAAATTACATACCAAATTTATCCATATTATGCCAATACCTTCCTCATCCCTGTTCTCATAATCAAAAACCTCACCCTGTATTTCCCAGATGTGTTCCAGTTACCTGTTGAATTCTACTCTGCTTTCCACATGGCTCTAAACACGATTTACACCTCTTTGGTTCCAGAGCCACTGGATCTTTCTCCCATTCCTATGCTATGACAGTTTCTTGGAACTGCATTTTTGGTTGGAGGCAATGTATTATAGAGAAGATGGAGCTTCCCAACTTGCTCTCATCCCTTAGGATGCTTGTATCACTGTGACCTTTCTAAGCCCTTCAAAGGGAAAAGTCCCCACTCCTGAAAAGGCAGTGTAATTAAGCTTATAAGCAGAAAACCAATTTGCAATTAGTAAAATTCAGTGTAGATACGTAATTAAGAAAATAGGGCTAAGCTTATAAATTTCTCGCCTGCTTGACTTTTGGTAGTACACATAGGTTGGTCAAAATCACACAGAGTCACATTGAATTAGAAGTATTAGAAGCTGCTCTMTGCTTAAGATTAGGCATCTGTCTGTGAGCTCATACATGGAGATCAGGCAGTGCAGATTAGAAAGCAATTAGCTTATCCTAAAATATGTGCTTTTATCTGCTTACTGAATAACTCTCTCAACTCTGTTTGTGCTGACCAGAACCTTGCATCTCCCTGGTGCCATGTGAGCTGCATTTCATGTCAGGCCACAGAAATCTGCAATGGTACCTCCCATGCCCACCTCCCTCAGGCATCAAAGGTGCCACCCATCATCTGTGTCTAGTGAGCAACTGAGTCAAGGARTTGAGACACTGCACASTTAAATCTGTGTCATTGCAACCTGAGTCTGCACTTTGGTCAGTAGTGGGACCCATCTCTGTTTGTCAATGCATCACTGCTGCAGCAGCAGCTGTCCAGTGCATTTCAGTGATTTCCAGTTATATTTTATGTTCATGGAAATGAATTCAGTGTATTTATCAAGGACATTTCTTCTTCTGGATCAGAAGGCATTAATTTCATAGCAAAAGAGAACAAAAAGCAAAAACAATTAGAATTCTCCCAGGAGATGTGAGGYTTTAAAGCAACAGAGAGTGTAGCAGAAGAACAAATGGATGTTAATTGGCTGATTTTAATATTAGCTTGAAAATGAGAAGCTTTGTTATTGCAAAGTCAGGAAGGCCTGGAAAAACCTAATTGAAATTCTGRGAACATAGTAAGATTTAAGGTGGTCCTTGATGTATTTAGGGAAGACATTCTCTAGGACCAGCAATCCTACATCCAGAGTCTACACCACCTCCTTGAAAGCTTTGCTTCCAGGCATTTCCTTRCAGATATACTAGCAACAAGCCTGGGAGCTTGCTGTCAGATATGAAGATGTTAAAGAACAAACCAAAGAACAAACCATACAGGCAATTCCCATTGTCCCCAAACAGTTGTTATTTATCCCAGCTGATTCCAGGGCTTCAGTGAAGTGGGTGAGCACTTGAGATAGATGAGAGATCTGGCAAGCTGGGTAAAAAGACACATTTTAAAGCATGAGGTGTGAAAGCTGCTACTAACAGTAAAAAAAAAAAGAGGCTCTTTTGTGGGTAATGTTTAATGTAGATGACAGGACTGGCAGTGTGTCACAACAGAAGGCTATCATTGTCGCTCTACATTTTGTTTACCAAGTAAAATAATTAGTCTACTATGACCCAAATGGGTAAAGACTATGATGTTAAAATGGAAAACTGATTCATATTTGTGGTATTAAATAGAACAGAATTTGTTAAATTTCACATTATATTTCTATTGGTAAAATCAGGCCATGGGGCTGAGTCTATGTCAATATTAACTCATAATGGCAACAGCTCATGTCTCAAGAAACTGTGAAATTGTGCAGGTCAATATGACAATTAGTGCACTCAACTAAATAACTCACACAGAATAGGACATGTGAAAAAAAAGAAAGCAGTGCTATAAGTATAAGAAGTCTCCTTCTTCCATCCAGAGACAAAAAAAAAAATAAACACGAGGAGCTTAATTCTTCTAAATCTCAATTTCAGCTCTTCACATGCTCACAATTAAATGGCTCCCTGACTATGGTACAATCTGCCCATAGTCATTTACAATGCTTAAAATCCTCCCATGTTTAATCAATTTTTTACAGCCATTCARATATGTGGTATCATTACCTAATAAAAATGATGTGGAAGTATACTGGTCATATTTATCCTATTTCCCTGGCACTCTCTTTTCTTTATGCCCACTCTTTCCTTTGGGGATTTGTTTATGAGTTTGTAGAGGCATTAAGATATTTTTTTCCTTCCATAATTAAGGGAGGGATGAGAAAATAGAAACCCACTGGTTAAAATTTTMAAAATTGTTATTTTGCATTTAAGGATGATATCCTTGAAGCAGATGTTCTGCCTAGGTGAAAATGGTTAAAAGTAAATTCTTGCAGGATAATAATTAGCAATGTGCAGAATAAAAATAACCTCAATAATTAACAATCAATTAGCATTTATCTTTCAATTTAATCTCTCCTATGGCTCTTCAGTTTATATGTTTTATTACAAGACATATTATTACAAGAAACTGCAAACTTTTTTCTAGGATGACTAAAACCCTTGATGAGCTGGTTATTGGTATGCTGAAGTCATTATCATTTAATATTATCTCATTTTCTTCCTGTTCTCCTCTACCTGAGGCAAACTCATAAACAAGTAAAAGGAAGTCCCTTACTACACAGTCTTTCATTAAACTGTGAAATTTTTTTCTATGGAAATTGTGGAAACTGTAGTTTTGCCTGAATTGATAAAGACATAACCTCATAACTGTAGGGTTATTAAGCACAATGGATTGTGGCATCTAATCAAATGACATCTGAGCCAATCATCTTGATACCCATCACAACTGATGGAGAGAAATAGGCCASTGAGGGCTCAATTTATCTCATCCTAAAATAAGTGTCTGAAATGGGTCAGGAGAAGTGTGGTGTGCAAAGACAACCTGGGGTGGGTACCTCAGGTAGAGAACTCTGTGAACAGRTGAGGTTGATCTTACCCTGCAGAGGACTCACAGGGAACCTCTGCAGCACAGCTCAGTGCCAAATGGATGAACACACTGGTGAAACATGACCATACATCTGTATCCTTTTCACATTCCTCTCTCAGTATTCRTTGTTTGGACACTGTTGGGTGCAGGATAATGAAACACGCTGATCTCTCTCTGGGCAGAAATAGCAATTGCACTGCCCCTTRCAGTCTGCACGCCAAAGGTGGCAAATGTTTGGCTCTAGAGGTGTCCAATATAATAGTTGTACCATGGCTGCAGTGCCTGTATGTAATACCCACACCTTGCTGAGGCTGGCTCTAGGACCTAGAGGTGCASCTTCCCAGAGCTTCCTGCAGTGGGGAGATAGGACCCTGTAAGAGTTGTCCTTTTCATGGCACTCCCGACTCCCTCTGCTTCCAAACAGTTTGTRTCTTAGGGCTTTTGGCACTTTGAAATACGTGTTGTGCTACTGGTAAAGAAGGCTGGCTGGTCCTGGCCTTCTGTGCCTCRTCTCCTGCTGGGATGGTGGGTGTGCTGGGACAGGAAATATCCTATTTCCTCTGCACACACAGATTTGCTTTACAACAGCTCTGCCACATGCTTTATCCATGAATACCATATCAACCCATGAGAAATATGTGTTCCTCAGCAGCAACATGTGAAGCAGGCCTTTGTGGGCTGGCTCTGCCCAAGGAGAAACAGCAGTTTACATAAACCATGAGGGTGGCAGCAGAATCTGCCATGGGCTTAGCTAGAAACAGAGCAGACCTTTGGTTATGAGATCTCCACCTCTAGTTTGAAATATCTTACCTGCCTCATAAAAACTCCAAACAGATRATTTAAATATTGTGAAACAGTTTCAGTTGACATTCAGGATGATATTATGACAAAATTAAAGCAAATCTCGTTTTTCAGACATTTTCAGCTATTGAAGCAAAATCATAACAAGCTACATGTTTGAATTTCAGATTCCTTATTTAAGTTAGGTATAACTGAATACACAAGCTTGAGTTTGTGTCTCATGTTCTTTTATAGAACTTTGAGTCAAATGTAAAATGAGATGACTCTATAGGGGTTTTGTCCTGCAGACATCYTAACTGCATAGGATATTCTTTAGGTTATTTTTAACTAAGTACCATTRATAATCCTGCAAGCTTATTTTTAAAAAAAACTGGCTTTTTAGAATTCCTACACGCTGAAAATTTTTTACCTGATGCAGTAAAATACAGGGTAGGCTTAGAAGTAAATGCACAACTACAAAATCAATGAAAGCKATTTTATGTGAGCATGAGAGGAAGGCTTTGACAGTGGGAGAATATTTTGAGTTAGATGACTGGAAAAAATACATTTGTCTGTGTATGAGGTGTGAGAACTGTGARGAGAGATGCAGGGAACTTGGAGTYGTGTTYATTTTGGAAAMAAATATTTTAGACAACAAGGTRTCTAGTCTGAGACAAACAAAAGGCCAGTACTTAAAGCAGTAACTACAAAAGAAACCAAATAAAAAAAGGTAAACGAGTAAACTGAGCAGCAAAATTCCAGGAGCTCTCACACACTTGGATTCTCCAGTGGCTTTTTCTGAGTTTGACAGTTTTGGTTGGTCTTGCTGATGACTTTCTTTAAAGTAGAAAGATTAGTTCAGTTTTGGTTTGTATAAGGTGCTAGCTATATTTGGAAAGCCCTGAGAAGCCATTCCACATGGCACATCTCGTGCCAATTCAAACAGGAGGCAGCATCATTGTGAAAGCTGTGAATTGATCTCTACACTTTTCATGAGAAATCATGTTCTCTTTCCCCACARTGACTGCCCATTTACTGTTCTGTGCTCACATAGAAAAGTTTTGGATTTTCAGCTATTTGTAATAGCTCAACCAGCAGGATCTGGCCTGACAAAGTGAAAATAAATTGCACCAAGTATTTTAACTCACTTGTGTTATAATCTCTGTGAATGAGATTAAAATTAAGTAGTTTTGTCATTATTGGATTAAAATTGCTCTTTTTCTTTCTTGAAACACCAGAACTCTGCCCATTAACCAGATGACATTTTGGTTCTGAAATCTCTCCTGTTTTCCACAGCTTGTTTGTTGTATGCTTCTTGTGTCTGAAAAAAAAAAATAAAAAGAAAAGTATTGGGCGAACTTCCTCTGATGCTGCAGGAGGAGCAGGACATGAATCATCTCTTGAGATTTACTTTTTTCCAAAGTGCTAATATTCTGTGCATTTCCAACTGCCTTTTACTTCCTATTTTCTGGGGTGAAAGACAAATCATTGTATATACTCAGATATTGCATTATTTGTGAAAGTAAATTTTATAATTTTTTTTTCATAAATTCATTTCTGCAGAAATCCTTGGAACCTGCTCTACCCTCTGTTTTGTATTGCTGGAAGTTTATTTTGAAAATAACCGGTTTTCATCTCCTTTTCCCTTGTATCAGTATTTCTAATTACTGTAAAATTCTCTGAAGTCATCTTGTTGATGATTAAAATCATGCAATCATACGAAGTTTAAACTATCAAGTCTACATATGTCATTCATTATGTTAGATTTTATTGTCATTTTTAGAGATAAGCAGAARTCAACTTCTGTTGTTGTCTGATATTCAGATAATCCACTTGCTGTTCTCAAAAACTTAGAAGATGAATATAATAAAGGTATGAATAGTAGCAATAAATAACAGTGAGCAAGTCAGTTTTAGTCTCAAAATTATATSAAATCTCTAGTTATTTATATGGAAAAGATGCAAGAATGGTGTGGGCAAAATTTATTTTTTTATTTATGAAAAGGTAATACAAAAMCTTTTAAAAGATCCTATTTGTTCCAGTATCTATTTTTATGTTTTCCCTTAAATATTAAATGCATGATAGGAATTACTTGGTGATTTAAGACTTAAGATTTTAAGTTAAAAAAAAACCCTAATATGGTAGGTAAGAAAGATTAATGGGTGAATAGGTATGTATGCTATACATAGAGAATATATTTCTGYATAAAAATAAAGGGTTAAGTAAAAAAATCTTTATGTTCAATAATTGTGTTCCTATGCATTTCAGTTGCATCTTTTGAATTCTTTCAAAAGCTAGAAAGGTCTCCCACATCTTTTTGCACAAGGCTGACAATACCCCAAATCTAACTTCACTTGCTGACATAAATCAAGTTTTTCCAAATTACATGTTACTTTAGACAAATTCCCAGGCTTCTCTACATTTCCTGTTTTCCAAGGACACCTTTTGGCCTTCTTTGCCTCATAAGGATGAATGACAGAAATAATTTATTGCACTCAGAATGATGAGATTTTTAAAAATATGGCACACAGTGGCTTTGGTCCCTTCTCCACCTCAGACAAGAGGTAAGGTGTGTGTGCCTGTAGAGCAAGCAAGGACTCTGCTGCAGAAATTTGCTTTAACTTCAAAGTGGGAGGGAAATTCCAGCTCCTTGCTGAACACACAAGGTCTAGGCAATGCATCCACTCCTTCCCCTTCCATATTTCCTACAACAGTGCCAATATCCTGGGCCAAAAACGCTGTACCAGTCCTAACTTTGTCTTCAAGTCATGACATGAATTCTGTCTTCACCTTTGCAAGTCTTTCTATCTGAGGAAAAAAACAAGGTTAAAAGGATCTTCAACTGCTTTGAGRAACAGTTGAAAGTCACAAAAGAATATATGCATAAGTAGTTCTGCTGTAAAGTTGRATAATATGTAATTAAGATATTGCCATATGGTATATTCCTGCATTCCTCAGTGATTTGAGGGGGAAGGTCACAGTGCCCGAGTCTCTGGACACGGACTCACTTGGGCCAGACTGAGAGCTACTTCCCTTATGCAGAAGGCTAAATCAGCACTTCTACACCTTTGGCACAGCCAGAAGTCTACAAACAGTACAGCCTAAATTCTTATCTTTGTGTAGGAGAACAGTCCTGAAAATAAACTGAAAGTCAGCAAATCCTCTCTTATTATAGATAGCTGCTGTCATGCTACTTCTGTTTGACTCCAGCCTRCAGGTAGAGATCTCACCTTCACCTGGCATCTGCAGGACTTGTCCTCTAGAATGGGTGCTTGTGATGCCCTGTGCTGGAAAGGCAAGCAGTGACCTCAGATTCAAAGGTGAAATTTGACATGGTCAAGTAAGCAGGGATCTTTTTTCTAGATGTCTCGTTGGGATGCTGATGTTTGGCTGTTTAAACTGTTCCTATTTGCTCTGCAGATATTTTTTATTCTGGCAAACAAGCTGCCAGGTCTGCATCACACACCTCTAACATGAAGGTTATTGAGTAGATGTGGGATTTCCTTGCAATTCTGCCTTTCAGAAGCAGGAAAATTCTCCTGCTTCTGCTCTTGATGCTGTCCTGGCTCCTGCCAAGAGGGAAGAAAAAACCATCCAAGAAGTACAAATAATTTCCTGTACCTCCAGAAGCAGAGTAGTACAAACCCCAGGAATATTGAGTATTCAGAATAGTAAAGAAAGACTAGATGTCTCAAACAACTTCCTCCAGTTTCTCACTGAAATTCTTGATGAATGGTTAGCTTTCTTCTGAGTTCCAGCTGTTCCACAGAGCCTTATGAAGATCTGGTGACATCACTTGATACTTTATTTTCATGTAACCATYAAATGGCTCCCTTTCCCCCCTCATACTGGGAAATCCACTTCTTCTGTTCAAAATATGGAACATCTGTCTCAAAAGAAGTGTCATACTTGCTGTCACAAAAGATGTGTCAGATCTGATTGCAAGGGCACTTGTGTATGAATAAAATCACTCAAGTACAAAAGTATTAACCAAATTCTTGTATACCATTTAAATGACTGATTGATGGTGATGACTGATGATTGCTGTGCATKAATGCCTGAAGATTTATCAGGCATAAAAGCAGTATTCTGTCTCATAGATAAGGAACAGATTTTGTAGTCTATAGGCCAGATCCAGTGAGAGCATGTGAGGTYTTTCCTCGGTCTYCAGCTTATTTTGTCCTGTGGCTGAAATGGAGTGTGTCTGCTTTGCACTACCCCCAGCAKCATGGTGGGTGTGATCCCCAGCAAGCAGAGCAGTGTGTCCCATGACCATTTCTCCTCCCTTATTTTTCTCTTGWACGTGTTGTTCTGAGGAGGCAACATGTCTGTGGCTGTAGTAACACCCTGGTATGAAGCCAATTAAACAATAACAGCCTCAGAAAACAGCAGTTCTGAGATAACCCATCCAGCCAATTTCATCTTCTCAGATGTAAAAAACATCACTGGCATTGGGAAAATAATTTGCCTGTACTGTTAATCTGGTAGTGTGAATCTGCAAACTGAAGAGAGGCTTGGGTGACTTCCACTTTAGAAAGCCAGTCTGGGGGATGTTACAGCAATGTAGATCCAATCCTTTTTATTTTGCTGTTGGTGCAGTCTTAGCACTAAAATGGAAAGATCCTGGAAGGATTGAAGTAAATACCTGGCATTTATTGTGGTGACTGACCCTGACTGGATGCCAGGTGCCCACCAAAGCCCCTTTGTCAGTCTCCTCCTCAGACAGACAGGGGAGAGAAAATAATGAAASACTCAAGGACAGAGAAAAATCACTCACCAATTACCATCATAGGTAAACCAGACAACCTGGGGGAAAAGAGTTTAATTTATACCAAAGCAAAGTAGGATAATGAGAAATAAACATATATCTTAAAATACCTTCCCCTCTCTCCTCCCTTCTTCCCAGGCTCAACTTCAGTCATGATTTTCTCTGCCTCTTCCCCCACAGAGGCACACAGGGACAGGGAGTGGGGGTTGTGGCCAGTCCATCACCCATTGTGTCTGCAATTCCTTCTGCCTCAGGGGAAGGAACTCTGACAGTTTYGCTCTGCTCCAGTGTGGGGTTCCTCCCACTGCAGATAGTCCTTCATGAACTTGTCCAACCTGAGCCYTACCACCATCTGCACCATGGGCTGCAGGGCAACTCTGCTCCAGTGCCTGGGATACCTCCTCCCCCTCCTTCTGCACTGACCCTGTCTGCAGAACTGTTTCTCTCTGTTTCTTGCTTCCCTACTCCTGAATTTTATACCACAGCCATGCCAGCTGGTTTCAAGCTAGAATCTTAGATCCCTTTTTATTGAAATKGTTCTGCATAAGCTCATGGCTAAAATTGTCATCCAAATGAACTATCATGTTATTTTAGTCTTGATGGATACAAATAGTAAACTAGCATTCTTTAATCTATGTAGATACTTCATGTAGAAATTCCTTTTTTTTTCTAGAGCAGTGAACTGCATTTAGTATGATGTAAAACATTAAGTCTTCCTTAAAATGAATCTGCAGGCTAAAAAGCTGTTTTCCCCATGTATTTGAATTAAGTTGTCCCTCTAATCACTCTATATTTCTGTGAAGTCCCTTGTCTGTGTATTTTATTTCCCTTATAAAGGCTAAAAGTGCCATGTTCTTTATTCAGTGAGTTCTSTGAAAAAATGTGGTTTGAATTGATGAGATGTTGCAGAGCTGCTTAGTTCAAAATACAGRCTAGATGGAAACCTCTTATGGTAAATGTAGTAACAAATTCTTTGAGTGAAATAAATGTTTCCCTTTGGAAAACTCAGTTAAGTTCTAATAACTACTGCCTACTGCTCTGCCAGCAYGGCAGTATATTCAAATGGAAGGGGACAGTCTAGATATTTGATGATAAATTGCTGAGTGAGCCCTTTATAAGGGAATCATTTAATTCTCTTTATCAGTGATTAAGTGTTTGAGATATATTTTATGTATATTTTACAGTGTTAGTTAAACTTTACCTTATTAAACTGAGGGTGCTGTTAAGAGCTAATTCACCAGACCTAGACAAAGGTTTGGAAAAAGATTAAAAAATGTGATACACATTTGCTAAATGCTCAGCTCCTGCTTCAGGCTTCTCTCTGTTGCTGATTGTGATTGGCTGAACAAAAGTGTTCCCTCAGAAGAT
This sequence comes from Alauda arvensis, assembly GCA_902810485.1. NCBI lineage: Eukaryota > Metazoa > Chordata > Aves > Passeriformes > Alaudidae > Alauda > Alauda arvensis. The sequence continues at coordinate 375,389 of CADDXX010000160.1, read as the reverse complement.
AAAGAGATGTTAGGCTTGACTTTTTATTTTCTACAAAATCCATGGAAGAATGAATGACTGGACCAATCCAACAAGATACGGATGGCTACATCATTGGGATGTAAAATCAGGAAAAGATCAGGAACATGCCTTGTCTCATTCAGCTTCTTCTGTTGCAGCTGCCTCATTTCCACTCATTTCCACTGTTTGCTGGGTGTCACAGGAGAGTCAGGGAGAGTGAGAGCAGGAACAGCATTTGGGAGGCTCTTTCTCTCTCCCTAAACTAGGCATGCAAGCACTTTGGTGTGTCACTTTTTTCAATAGAAATTACAAATGATGATAACCTTTGGCTCTGCTTTATAATTTGATTCTTATCTCTGCTCCCAACATTTTATCAATTTTATTGTACTTTCCTGGCTTTTTTTGTTTTTTCAAACTCGTATTTAGCATAATTCTGCCCTGATCTTCTCTAGCTGTATCTGTAGAAAGTCTTCATCAATCCTATGACTGYCTAAGTAAGGGGGACAGGTATTATCCAATGTTTTCAGAGCAAGCTATTTAAAGTTCCTGACATACCTTTGATGTCTATAAGCTTTCTGTCAGAATGAAAACTAGGTAATCAGGTGTCCTTTACCATGCTTGACATTCTTGAATTTGTGTCACAAAATTAAGCTCTAAAATCTCATGTACATTTGATGAGAACTGCTCATGTTGTAAAGTTTCTTATGGATGTATCAACCCAGAACTTGGCACAACAGTCAGTCTAAACTTGCTCTTCAAGAAATGTACCAGAATAAACTTTTGGTGTGCTAATGAACAAAAAAAGATAGGAAATTTAGAACTGGGTAAATACTGTAGAAGAAATGGAGTGATCTGAAATTTATTTGGATCCAGGGTTTTAATGCAGGTTTATGTAATCATAATAATAATTACACTGTATCATGTCATTAAAATGGATAATTTTAATGATTTATTGGGTTGTAGCAGGTAATTAATGGCTTGATGCTACTTTGTTATCTAGAAGATATTAATGTTATAATTCACACTTTAAAATAATTTGAAGATAAAATCAATAAAAAAAGGGAGTATGCATTTTTATCCCTTTGGATTATCAAATAATTTAGAAGAAAGTGGCACATGAAGAGAATAATAGCAGAGCCAACATATTGTTTTAAAGCAGTCATGCACTTATAAATACATAGAGAAGTTCATTCTGAGGCCCTTCTGATGAAATAAACCCAGATGTCTGAGGCTTCTTTAATGGGAGATGTTTATATTCTGTGGGCATTGATACTGTTAACTTCAATAGTGGGAAATCTCTTGAAAGACAAGTGGCTGTCAAACCCTGCTGTGAATCCCACAGTGACTTTTCTCAGRAAATTGTTTACTGTTAGTGGGATCCAAAACAGAGATTTTCATGAAGACTGACAGATGCTATCATTTTTTGGTCACTGCTAAAACAGCAAGACCAATTCATTTCAGTAAAGAGAGTCAGGGGAGACATTTCCTTAGAAAATTATACCCTCCCCATAGAGGAGCAAGTTGACATACAGAGAGATGGCTGGAGGCTGCTGTAAAACCCACGGCTGTTGTGTTGGTATTTAAATTATTTATGAGACTGGAAATGTTACCTTTTTACATAAATAAAAAAGATGAAAAGTACTTACAAAGCAGATTATGTTAATACTCCTGCTCTTCACCCATTCCTTTTACTCAGAATGACTTTGTCAGAGTCTTTTGAATCAATGGGAGTTTTGCCAATAACTTTAGTAGTGGTTGGATCAGATCTATAGCCTTTATAGTATATTACATAAAATATGAGTTACAAAAAACCTACTGAAGCAGTTTTGCTGTTTCTTTAGGAACAAATGAAAGCTTTCTTTAGGAACAAATCAAACCCAAACCTTTTGAAACTGTGCACATCTCTCTCTGAGGTYCACTGGCAGGTAGAGACCCTAAAATACATTATTAATGTTCACAGATACTTAGTCATTTAAATAAATGGATCTGTGCAYACAGTTTACCAGAACTTTAAAATGTGCAGGTATGATTTGGGCAGCTTAAAATGGACTGGCAAACCAGGATGTAACCCTTACTATGGCCTTTGCATGGGATTTATCAATTTACAGAAGAGTTGTAATAGGCAATTAATGTTGTCAGACTTGGAGATACAATAAAGCTCCTTAAAACTTCAGTCCTCTCAGCCTGAATGAAAGAGCAAGAAACCGTTCCTCTCTCTTTGAAGTAGCTGAAAAAACACAAAAGACTCTGAAACCTGCTCAGGAGCCCTGCTTTCTGCCAGCTCTGCTGTGCTGTGACTGCAAGTAAGGTGGCAAAGTGCTGGTTTTAGATTGCTGCTGTCTGTGAGCATGCTGCAAGCAAGGAAACATGCATGAAAACCAGAGACTTCAACCACATCCAGGGGTGATTTTTGGGATGAACCTGAGAAGWAAAAGGTAACTAAGAGAGATATTAGTTTTGATGCTGATGGAAATTGGGTTTGCATTAATGAGTAAAACAATATTTCTCTGTTGTTTTAATTCTGCCTTTTTTTACCCCCTAAGAAAAGCCTGATGTGTCAGKTTTGATCTTAACAGCAATGCTTCCTCTTTACAGACACATYCCATAAAACTTACACTTCATTTTTTTAGTTCTCATATGGTAAAAGATTGGTGTTAATTATGTCCTCAGAATGTGTCTGCCAAATCACCACAAGAATGAGAAGGGTCTGCTTCTGGTCTTACATTGTCTGTTGTGCTTTATCCCTAATAATGTAAATATTAATTTTATCTTTCTACTAATAGAGGGGAATCTCTGCTATCAGCATTTACTCACCAGGAAAAAAAAACATGAGTTCACTTACAATCCAGTGGAGACTGGCTATTTGATAAGGTAGAATCTCCTACRAGGCTAAGTAACACTTTTCTCTGCCAATGCCCAGACCTTCCTCATTACCTCAGACAATTCTGAGACCCTAAACTGCATCATCCTTTGGTGTGGTGCAAGTGCTTGTGTGGCTGTGTGCTTGGAGTTATAGCAGGAATCTAACAGATGAAAATACCCCCATTTGGTTTTCTTAGCAGTTTGTTTTTCTCCTACTAGCACACAATTTTTAGGCTGACCTGAGCAGCTCTTCAGCAGCAAGTGGCAATTAGAGCCCGTGGTGAAGCAGAGAATCCACTGACACACCTCCTGGGCTGTGCAGTTGCACCAGGGGTAGAAGGGATCCACTTAACCAAATTCTCTGCACTGAGTAATCTGTTTTGGAATATGGGTAATTTAGGAAGAGTAACTGCTTTGAAAATCWCTTCTGAAAGGATCTTATTTTTTTCAGTCTGAGCGCTGTCTGTTTTGCAAAGATACAACACTGCAGTGCAGTTCATCATAGCTCACTGTTTGCAAGGCTCCTCTGACTGCTTTGCAAAGTGAAGGCAAGTAATTTTTCTCTGTGCTGGTCTGTTAACCTACACATGTTCCATAATCCAGAGACCTTGTGTAGTAGGCTTTGTAAAATTTAGGGTCTGATTTGTGTTCTTTGCTGTGAAACATGTTACTGTTTCATATGGTAGCCTCAAATTCAGACAGAGTTGACTGCCAATTAYTCATGGAAAGGTTACCTCAGTAGCAGATGAACTTGGACTGTTGATGCAGAGAACCTCCATCTGCCTTCCTGTAAAACACTTCTGAATCTAATGTGTCACCCAACCTGAACCAGAGACATTCTACCTGATTTTGGGAGATGCTGCACTTCGGTTAGGAAGCTCAGGTACAGCATTTCTAACTCCTGGTGTAATTTTGCTTGGTTGCAGATGTGTCACTTCTTTACCTCAGTGGATACAGCCATAGTGTTTTGTTCTGGATCAGGCACACAGAATAATCTCTGTTAGAATCACATCKGCTCTGAGGGCAGAAGTTCCTCCAACTCTTTTGCCTTTATTTTCATCACCATTTTATAATACTGTATAACTGAATTTTCATTTCCTCAATGGTATTTTGCATTTTTAACATGTCCTTTCTACTTTAGTACCCAAGTATGAACTGCATGAATTCTTCTTTCTTGGAAAGAAGGGAAGACAAGGATGTTCCTGATGTCTGGACTTCCATTTACAAAACATGGCCTATAAATACCAGAGTGCTTTTGGAGCCCAGGTTTAGTTAACTGTATTTATATCATTGATAGTCCTCTGCTTTATTAAATCACCAAATGCACTTTTAAAAGAGGAAGAGAGAAGAAAAGAAAAAAGCAACCCCGAATTTCATTGTGTATTTTATACACATTACTAAGAAAACAAATTATATTTCTACATGTGATACTAAAATAAGGAGTTGCCCTTTTGGGCTTAGCCCAATTTTAATTACCCTGGATAAATGCTGTATATTTCATCAACACATCTGTCTATCTATAAATCTCTTTATAAGAAGCATAACTTATTTATTATTTTGATTAMAGTCCTTATCAATTAAGAAAGCAAAGACACAAAATATTTCTTGGGAAAAACAACTAGTCATCAATTTGTTATGGTATCTCAACAGCTCAGGTTTATGCCTTGTGCCATCTTCCCTTCCTAGGTTTAATAAAATAAGGAAGTGTTAAGGAACATTTTAAGCAGTCAATATCAAGACAGTTAGGATATAACAGGAGCTTCATTTATTAAATGAGTGATCTAAACAATTTATTCTTTAGGAACAAAAGTGTTTTGAAACCTAATTGCCTGTCTGAGTCTGAATGAGTAGAAATTGAGGGTTTCTTTCTGTATTTTCTCTAAAACCATTCTGCTTCCAGGAGAACACATCTGTCCCTCTGCAGACCCATCCACTCAGCCATGGGGTCAGGAGGGCAATGCCACCACAGCTCAAACCAATTTTACCTGAGCTGGGAAAATGACTTCTCTGCAAGGAAAAGTGTTCTCTTCCACTACAAGGAAGAGCCATTGCTTCATGTTTCTCCAATATGTGTGAATCACACAATCACAATCAAAACCCCTGTCTTTAAAGCCCTGGGAAATCACTCTGTATAGTGAAAATKAGAAAGGGCATGAGAGGGTTAATGCAGACCCAGTCTGCCAGAACTGGATGAATAATTGATTTTTCGAATTTTTCTCACTTTTCTTTCTGCAAATTGCCTGCAAACAGTTTATTCTTTTCTTTCATTTAGTATTATTCCAAATTATTTGCCGAATAATTTCTGCAGTTAATTCCTGATCTCCATATCCTTCATGAGCAGTTCAACAGCAACTCCTGTTAAACATTCAGGCTGCCTCAGCTAATTAMTGTGGGGTATGCAAGCCACACTGTACCATAAGCTGAGCTGATCAAGTGTTTCTCAACATACTTTAAGACTGTTCCTCCTGGATGACAAAGGCCTCCTTGCACATGAAGAACATGAATATATTTAGATATTGAAATAAAATCTAGACTATAAGCTTCAGAGAGAAAAAGTAGTGAAGGGATGAAATTTTCTGTGAGCCATGGACAGATTGAATGATAAACATAAAGCATTACTACTCAACAGCCACCTCTAGGATAAAACCCACAGACCTACACTTCTCTTTCACACCTGTTTTTCCTGTGTTTAAACTGTGCCCTGACAAATCCTGAGAATATCCTGCCCTTGAGTCCCATTTGGTATTGTTAAGTATAGGCCTTGCTATCCATGGCTAGGACTCCCTTCAGGATTCTCTCTCTCACACACTTTGCTGGGCTCTGTGGACAGCAGGGTCAYCCTGATGGCCACTCCCATGTGTGCCACTTGCAGCACCTCCTGCAAATTTAATTTCTCAGGTTCTGTCGCAAACTTGACAATTTCTACTTCATCACYTGTGAGGTAAGGCCAGAAGTAAATCCTCCAGAAGTAAATAGGAGGCTTTAATCCTCTCCTATCTTGCTATAAATCCTTTTTTTGGGGGGGAATTAGCAAATTCGGACTTTCCGGGTAGTACCAATTCCGAGTTTTGCTGTGAGCGTTGCTCCTGTGGCCTATCCCATTTCCTCCTTCCACTGGCTCTGATTTCTGGCTCATTAAGCACAAGTAATGGTCCTTCATGGCCTGCTTCTACTCCACCTATCATTCCTCAGTCATTTGGATGGACTGTGGTGCCAGCCTYCTTCAACAATTCTGATAAATCTTTGAAACAATGTTCTTCATCTTGTGTTGTTAAATGCTGCTTTCTCCTAAATCTAGGGAGGMGTTTCCCTTTATCACCTAAAAAACTGAGTATTCATCATCCTTCAARCCCATTCTTTATAGATATGTTATGATCATTATCAATAATTTGAATAATTTTCCACCCTCATCCTTTTTTTTCCTTACAAATACTCACTTGCTTTGTCTTATATTAAGATAGAAAAGTGTGGGAGCCAGAGTCATCTGTTAGTTCTCTATTCAAACAGCATTTACATATTCCAAGCCCAGGACTGTTTGCTTAGAGTCAGAGAAGTGGGGAAAAATGGTTTTACTTGCACAGAAAGCAAGCTGTTATTTAATCTAATTTTCAATTATTTCCAAGAAGATATTGTAAAATTTTAATTGACACTACTTTGTCCATTATGTGAGTTCAAGAGACTTCTAGACCCCACAAAAGTAAAGTGGAAAATTGAGTGATTCAGTCAGCAGGTGACAATACAAAAAAAATCATTTTAGAAGTGATGACACACCTGTTTGGACTTCTCACAGTTGATTTCTGAATGAAATAAAACTAGCTTGGRAAAGGATTCAGGTCTCCAAATAAGAGCTGATTAGCAGTCTGATCTGGTATTGAAATCCCCGGTTTCCWGTGTGTAATTGCCTTTCAAATGTTCAAATGCTGAAGGTTGAAAAGTAGCATGCTGTGCTCAGAGAGATCAGTGTTTGCAATGAATATACAGATATCTCAAATAACTTGGTTTATTGCCATTTCACCCACATACAAAATTCATAATGAGAGCAAGACATAGGTTATTAAGTGTGACAGAACAATGTATATATTAATATTAATGAGACTGTATTTGCCTTGACCTCGCAGCCTTACAGCATTAATTGTATTTCAGATTCTTTGGTTTTCATTTATATATATGTGTATAAGAAAGCTATGGGTGGTCATACTTTTACCACTCTTTAGATATTTATGGTCAAAATGTCCATAGCCAATTGAAAGAAATAGGAATATTTTTCCATTATCATAAAACACTGATTTTAAACTTTTGAATAAAGTGACTCATGTTTAGTCTTGAATGAGTGTAAAGGGAACACAGACATTTACCTCTAAAGAAATTTCCCCCTCTACCCTGCCTCTGATTACAATATTGCCAAGTTTTGCAAAGTTCAATCTATTTCCTTTTATGAACTTCCATGTTTATGTGTCCTCTATTTGCTACAAAGCCCTGAGCACACAGCTATCAAATATCAGCAATAAAAGTGTTCATTTTACAGAATGAACAAAATTCTTTTCTTCTCTTGAAGGGACACAGGTGACCATCTTTTAGCCTATAAAATTCAGGCTTGTTTTTATTTTTTTTTTTCTCAAGAATCTCTGGTTGTACCTTGATTTTGTGCATTTTTTGCTTCTGTGGAAAGCCCTGACTGACTTTCATCACCTCCTGTGGAGAGGATGTTATTGCTATGATTATTTGTTTTGCCATCAGTGGCTCAAACACTGTGTACACAGCAGTCCAAAGACAGAATGTGCCAAGCTAGAGTCTGTCATGAATTTATATAGTCACCTAAGTCTGTTTATCTGCAGGATCATCAATTTAATAAAAAAAAAAAATCACCTAAATCTTGATTGTTCTTCTAGCTTTCCAGACCATCAGATTAACTGTTTGTGTCTGTATAAATTAATAAATAGAAAATATTAACAGTTATGAATTTAAGTGATATTTGGAACTCATTATTGTATTTTGAAGTTAATAATAACTTTTGAATATTTTTTCCCTAAATTTGCATTGTAAGATTACTTTGCTTTGAAATCTTCTACTTTGAGATGTGAGAAATTAAGTAGCTAAGGGTCAGACATAGAATTTTGGTCTCAGACTCATTCCATATTGCCTACTGCATCTCACCTTTGAGGATCACAAAATTAGGTTCTCAAGCCAATTTGGTCATAAATCTGAGTGATTTAAATTATTTTCATTATGGATATTCCAAATTGCTAAATTACAGTGTCAGCAAGATATTTAATAATATCCTATATTGCTATAAATCTTTTGTTACTCAAAGAGATCATTTACTTTGAAAATTTCATACTGAACCTAGTTTTATCTCAAACCAATAATTCACCCTGAAAGTCAAGTTTTCGTAATTCAGAATTTATCACTAAGTCTAGGAAAGCTGTTTACAACAGGAAAAGAGCATTGCCAAGGAGGTGAGGAGACTGAAACATCAGAGTAGCTGACATGTGAAAAACAGAGGAGGATTTAGGTAACAGGTTGAAGTGGACTGAAGGAAAAACCAAAGGAATTGGGAAAGGGCTGCAGCCAGACATTGAAGAGCAGCTAAAACAGTGTCAAACACAGATGAAGGTAAACACTTAGAAGTGCAAAGCATAAGCCACTATCTTGAAAAAAAACCAACCCTTTTCCCTGACCCTAATTCTGAACAGTCCTGAAGAGTTCTTGTGGATGAATACTTTGAAAGTATGAAATACCACTGTATAAAAGTTTGGCTGCCAATCTGAGATTCTCCAGGTAAGCAGGAGTTCATGCTGCCTTTATGTGATGTTGGATATCACACATGCCTGTCTCATSAATATTCTTTATCTAAGAATTAAATATAATTAATAATTTGATACCTTTTAAGAAAAAATATAAATATTCCATAGCTTCTACTACTCCTTTCCTTTTTTAAAATTTATTTTTATTTTAATTTATTTGTTTCATTTTATTATTTTTTATTTTTCATTTTTCAGTCATCCAGTAGTCTAGTCTAGTCTACTAGACTAGACTACCAGATAACTGAAAAATCTAGTCTATTAGAATGCTTAAGTATTTCTAAATTGTTTTAGAGAGGTGATAAAGGATAAATGCACAAGAATGGTTCTTCTATACACTTTTGAGTGATTAAACTAAATGCAGAGAGCCATCAGTCCAACTCTCCTAGTCACATGTTATTCCTCTGATACTACAGCAATACTGGCTGTTACCCAGGCACATCTATAAGGTAGTGTAGGTTCTACAGAAATCTGCAGATTTCTMTTTCACTTGCTAATATGTTTAGCATGGACATGACTTAAAGTTTCTTTATGAGGCAAGAAACCAGGCAGTGAAAATAAATTCCCAACAGAAATAATCTTGCCTTCCTGCTATTTACTACAGCCTTGCATCAAGATCCTTATCCAGTTTCTGCCTTGTTGTTTTGTTCTTTTATCCTTTTCTTGGAAATGTCATTTCTCCTTAGAACAGGAGTTCTTATCCTAGAGACAGATTATTTATTTACATGGTCTCTAGCTTTGGAAGCAAAATGTTAAGAAATGCTTAGTCTGTTTGACATGCTACTTCATTTCACCACAACAATATTTTTYACTAACCTATCTTTTTTCACAAATAAAGCATTAGACTTCTAACCTCAAAATTGCATGTGGCCAGAAGGGGTCTTGAGAAAAACTGACAATTATGAATGAGGTAAGGAAAGAAAACATTTGAAAACTTGTTACTGCATCACTTAAGGGTAAAAGAGGCATTGTAAAGAATATAAAAGAATCATCCCATATCCCAGCTTTTCCTTTGTTTAGGGAAACATCAGCTCACTGCTGTGTCAGTTTGACTACTGTTATAGTGAGATGGCTTTTCCCAGTCTGGACAGATATGGAAGTGTGAATGTTTTGTTGTGTTACTCGAGGTGAGTGGTATGTTTTCTGCTCKTCAAATTATGGGGGTTTTTGTGTGTTTCAGAAGAAATAATAGGAACTGTTCCATAATTCTAGAACTTGCTTCCAATAATTGAAATTTTGGAGACTTGTTTATTTATTTTAACAATACTTCCCCAAAAATCAACCCAGAAGACAATGGAAGGAAGGTTTCATTCAATTTTGTTGGGGGTGGTGAAAGGTCAGTCTTTTATATCTTGAACTGTCATACACCCCTCACCATTATCTCCTTCCTATTAATTTATGTGGAAAAACACAGAATCAATGAAGTCTTGTCTTGGGATTTATGTGCCATTTTYAGGTTGCAGATTTTCTGTTTGACCCTGAAATAACAACCAGGRTAGTATGTCTTTCTGCTTTTCCCACTGCTAAGTTAGGAACAGTTCTTAGGGGTRTAGAAATTTCTGCAAATGGCTGTAAGCTCCTTACAATCTTGCAGTGCTGAAAACCACAGTATTGCCTAAGCAGAAAGAGTTGAAATATCAGTATTATTGTACTCTTTCCATTGGTGTGATTTTTTCCCTTTATTTTGCAGGTTTCAAAGTAATTATCATAGGAATATTTATTAGCTGTTTTCCAAATTAGGCCTATAGGCCAAATGATGTAGAAATTTGGATGCTGGACACTGATGGAAAATTTAGCTATTATTTTTCTTCTTAGGTAGCCACAATTCTCATGGTTTGATCAGCACCATAATATTATTGCAACATTTCATAGTGCTTTCAATTTAATGTTTCTGTTTTATGCATCTAATTTATTTATTTCATAATTGATACGAGATGTGCATATCTTGTGAAATGCTGTAGGATGTGCAAAGTGAAAGGTTCTGTACAGGAACAACTGTTTTTCTGATTAGAGTGAACTGCAACATGACAGATTAAACATTCAATTAAACAGGAAATCTGCCCATGTAAAAAGCTCACAGAAAGGAGCTTAGCAATGTTCACTTTTATGAGGTACTAAAGTTTTTGGAATCCATTACTTTGAAAGTCCATCTACTTTGCTTAAAGATAAAAGAATAACTCAGTTGTTTCAGAAAAGGGGCCAAGTATTGTTTACAYAAAGCTCCATTGTACTATTTCTTTCCAAGGTTTAAAATACTTTGGTGAGAGAAATGAAAATACTCATAAAAGGCAACCACAGTATGTTATAAACCACCTTTATGGTTCATTATAGATTTGGTTTAATGCTGTTGGATTAACACTAAAGGTTAATGTTTGCATAAAATATGCATGATTAGTTTAATACTCTGGAACTGTGATCAGGTTCTCTAATGTTATGAAAAGGAGTGACATGATACATGGTTCAGGCTGACACAAATAGAAGTGTGATATATTTCCAACAAAACTGGTCAAGGGTATTTTCAAAATCCTCCCTTATGTGATAACACTTCAAAGCCAATTCTGTACCAATGGGAGATTTTGTGTTCAGCTCTCATAATTAAACTGTTTTCTGGCTGCAGGAATTGCATGCATATCTAATTTGCAATGTAGGCAAAGTGTTTGGAGAATGATACATTCAGATTTTCTTGCATTTYTTGAGCCTTAGGTATTATGTGGAGTGTTTTTGTTTCAAGCATTGATTATCTTTGTTATGCTTTATTGCCAGGACAGTGATAGTATTTCTTATGTATGGACTCGGAAAATTCCATCTAACTGGCAAATTTAATTTATTTGTGTAGAAGTATCTGTCTAAGCTCTTCACTTACCAACAAATGATTTWTAAATTTATGATTTATTTTTTTCTACCTTGATCATGCCTCGAAGATAATTATAGTTAGGCATTCTTTCATGCTGCCAGGGGAGAGCAGTGTATTTAGCATGCATTTGGATAAATATCAGCCATAAATCTTGGACAGGCCATGAACTTCCACTGCTGTCAAGGGTCTGGAGAGCAGATAATGAGAAAAGCCTATGGGCTGTTATAAGGTAGGGAAACAACACACAGTAATCATTAGGACATATGGACACAGCTACAAGGACATGTCCATATAATCCATTGCTTTACATGATTATTCATTGCATAGGTGTCAGGGCAGGTTTTGTTTGGTACACCATGCAGGTATGGATATTCCACAGAGAAGAAGTTCTAGAAACTGTACATTTGTACAACCTCTAAATGAATCATGGTTCATACTAAAACCTGTACTTACAGTGATGACCCAATAGTGATTAAAATAAATTGCTACACTCCCCCTGCCCCACTTTTTTTTTGTTTGTTTGTTTTCGGAGGGTTTTTGTTTGTTTGTTTTAACACAGATTATTTTACACATCCAAATTGTACAACTGATAACGTGGCCACAAGAAGATGTGGATGGAAAAAAGTGGCCATTCRTGGGAAGAGTAGGGCAGTCAAGACCTTCAAAGGCCAGTGTCCCTGCTGTCATTTGTGTAATATGCAGCTACAGCCTTTAGCAGGGTGGGTGACTCCTTTCATGCTTAAAAGTGAAGAGTTTTGTGTAAATGGGACKGCAGAATCAGGAGTAGAACTCCTTCTTCAGTGTTTTCCAAACCTTTCTGTGTAGGCCTTATGTGGGCATGCTTCTTTGAACATGGCAAAAGGCTGTATACCCTGGACTTATTTTTTAGGAAGTGATGTGACTGCCCATCAAGGACAGAACAGTGCCCTTTGCCCAGCTTTGATCTAGCAAATAATTACAACATAATGGCTGCTTCCAAGAACAAAAAATATCTTTATGAAGATAGCCTTACGAAGATCACTCCACACTTGGCATTACAGCCTAGAAAACTGAAATTTGAACAAGCAATAAGCCAAAATAAAGTCTAAAACTATGGACAGGTTTTTAATGGGCACTGCCATTGGTCTTGTTTATTCATTGTATATTTGTTATACATACTATACCACAGCTCCTAGAGACCAAGAAATTTATGTTCACATCTCCTTTTTTACCTAGGCTTAGTTCTATAAAAGTTCAAAAGCACAAGTGCAAATTCACTGAAAATAGATTTTATGGAGGTCTTGTWTTAGAGGCTCACTCATGTTCAGAATGAGTTCTTCAACCCAGAAATTGCTAATTTGTTTTGATTACCAAAATATGGAATACTGGAATCAAGCATTTGTGCAACATTTATTAATGCCTGTAAAATGCAGACAGCTCATGGTATATGAGCAGTCATGCATTTCTGGGACATGAGGTAACATTCTTTTAGTAAGYGATATCAATCTTAATATAATTAGTTTTAACAGCATGCCCTTCATTATTTTTTTCTATTTTTACCACAGTTATCTTCATTTTCTCTGCATTCAGCAATATCTCTTCATCTGTTAGACTGACAAGAACTTTCTCAAAGACAAACAATGCTAATGAACCAGAGATGTGTCTCAATCAATGTCTTTCTTTCCCCATCTTGATGGGAATTCTATATAGCTGCTAATTTTGTATTAGGGTCCTTTTTTTTCGTTCCTCCATTCTTGGAGGCATGGAAGGAAAGTGGTTTCAGCATTTATCAAATATCTTTTTATCAGACTGACTGGGGGGCATTGGGTGACATGGTTATCACTCCCAGGGGGCACAGTTTCAGCCAGAACAAGCTGACAAAGGTCACTGAAAAACAATTCACTCACGTTATGTTGGAAAACACAAAGTCACAGGAACCTAAATCACATGTCCATAAAAGCTGGGCTACCAAGTCTAACTCCCCATGATCTTAGGTTTGAATATTGCTGCATTCCGAGAGCAGCAGCTCGTACGAGTCATAGGTAGGCTTGAATATTATTCTGCAGAGTCACTGAACTCACATAAATTGTATTTATATGAGAATTTCATGAGCTTAGCTGTTGTTGTTGTCTGACTGCGAAGTCTTACTTAACCAGTGCATCACCCTACCTGAGACAGAAATGCAAAGTACCCTGCTATTCAGTACACAGTATTTCAGATTGTTAAAATGGACAAATAAGATAATGCTAGACAAGATAAGGTTTTAGGTGTTGAATCTTCTGCTGAAGTTTTTTGACTTGGAAAAAGCCACACATTTTGAAAAATTCTACCTTTCTTTTCATATTATATTAGAAATAAATAATTCATGGCTTTTTGGTATGTAAATTTAGAATATTTATTACATTGATATAATGCTAACAATTTGGTGCCYGCTTGACCCTAATTTTATTTTATTGTTTGAAGATCTGTAGTGACTCACAAAAGTTGTAAATCAAGTGTAATTTTTCAAGTGTAGCTACTCTTGTCCATGCTGAATACTTCATGGTGTGGTTTCTTCATTTGCTGAACCAATTCATTGCACYATGAAGTTTGATAACCAGAAGGAATCACAGACCTGAGGTGAGGCTGCCACAGAACCTGGGAGAGGTGACATGATGGAACACAGTCACTAGGAAGCATAGCATCACCTCACAAGTCAATGGTAAAAGTCACACAAAATGGAAATGAAATAATGTTTACCAAGTGACCTTTAAAGTATAGTCTGAACTATTCTTTTAGTAGGGGAAAGCATTTAAAAAAAACCCCAAAACTCAAATCAACAAGAAAAAAAAAGTGTTRGTTGCTGGGTGTGTGTTAGGTCAACAGGAAGGAATTTAGGAGACCTTCAAGAGTTAAAGATGTCATAGAAATAGGAAATAKCCATTTCCAGATGGAAATAGAAGACCAGTAGTAACATAAAATGAAGTTTTGATGCTGCTTCTATTGTCTGTTTACATGGAAGTGGAACACATTACARGAAGATTATGCATTACCTTCTGCTCTATTAGTAAAAAAAGGATGTATGAATTGGCATCTGGTAAGGAATAAATATTTTTTCAACCAACACAGTGATTTTCACTAAATAAAATTAAACCCATAAAAAGTAAAAAGAGTTAACTGGGGGAAACCTTAGTCTTCATTCAATAATAAGAATAATTCCTAAAGTACTGAAAGAATGTGAATTGTGTGCTATTATTAAAAGTGATTACAGGCATTGAGCTGAGTGTCTGGAACTGTTTTTTTTTTTTTTTTTTTTTTTTTTTTTTTTCCTATTTTTCTTTTTAAAAAAAAAAAAAAGAGAAAATTCATAGAAGTAAGCAGTAGTAAAATGTTGATTTAATTACTATAATTCAACATAGTTTTCTGAAAAAGGTCATGTTGAAAAAGCTTGTTGATAAAGATGTAAGACTTTTAATTAGGTTCTGTCTGATAAGCTGGCACAGCTATGTTAGTTCTACACAATAGCTAACAAAAATGTATGAAATCCAATAAATATTAATGTATAATGGTCTGGATATCTGATTGACTTATGCAATTATGTCATGGAGAAAAATCTTTTCATTTTTAAAATAATTATCTGGAGATCTAATGAACACCTTTATTTTCAGTGTGGAAGAAATAAAACTACAGGTAATAAAATCTGGGGATGAAGAATATATTCAAGAAAAACAAATGTAATGAAGAATGCAAGCAGTTTTACAGATGCTCATTTGACAGCTGAGCCTAGAGGATTGTAGTGCAAGAAGGGCCTAAGGTCATCTGGAGTGRGATTTTACCTGTGTTTATTAGTGTKCACATGGGAATTCTGTGCTAGAGATGCTCCTTCCTGATTATAGCCAATGGAGTCAGCAAGGTCTAGGAAAAGTTTCCTCGGTGTGACAAGAGATGAGAATCAGTTTTCTTAGCAGAAACAMTTTTTTGCTGTTTAAAATATCCTAAGATGTGTGATACATCTGCCTTATATGGGCTTTAACAATTGTTCAGCTCATGGGTATCTCAACGGAAAATTTTGGGGTAGACCTGTGGGCACGTGTGTATTTGTGCAGCTTTTTTTTCCTTGTTTTTTCATTTTTGAAAAAGTCTAGGAATGAGGTTGATTACAGCCTGGACTAGGTTTAGCACTAATCTTGACTAAGTCACTAGTGCCTTAATTTCCTAAGTGGGTAAGAAGGGGAAGGAAGTAAAATAAAAGATGAAAACAAAGCAGAAAGGCTCAAAACTCAGTCTAAGCCACTTTATTTTTTTTTCTGAATGCTTGAGGGTTGCTGAGAGTAAATGTTTGTACAAGCTGGAAATGGAGACTCAGAGATCCACAAGGCTGTGGCAGTTTCAAAAMGAGTGCAATCTCCAGAGTTCAGTAATGGCTGTTCAGTAGCAGGAAACCAGAGTGATGTTCAATGATCTCCTGAGGGTGGCCAAAAAAGCAGGCCTGCTGAGCAGACTGTAACATCYTCTCAAGGAGTTTATGTAAAATAGACATATGTTTACACTGCTGGTTGTTTTGAAATGTCTTTTTTTCCCCAGCATATWCTTTGTTCTCAGTGCTTAAATAAAGAATGCTTTGGTTCAGAGAAGGMTCTCCTTTGTTGCTGAGTATCTCCAATTGCTGACTCTCAAAAGAAAGAAGCCCTGGTGCCAAYTACAGCCACAGGTGATAAATAAACCAGTAGGAAAGAGGGTGTGACCCACCAGCAGGGGACCATGCAGCAGAAAAAAACCCGCAAACTAAAAGGAAAGCAAAAGTGTGAAGATGCTGATAATTTAGATAGCCTTGTAGTCAGAGTAACTCTTTTACAACATGCTTCTAAGACACAGTGGAGACCCATACCTTCTATATGTAGACTTGAATTTAGATGCAAATGACCTTGTGACTGAGTATGTAACAAGTCAGATAATTTATTTTCAGCTTAAATAATACATGTTTTTTAATGYAAGAAACCATCTGGGGGAAACTGRGTGTGTATTCAGATATGGTACATCWAGATGCAGTTTTCCTGTAACCAATTAGAGCTGGTTTACATTAAATGTTATTTCTAGGCCAAGAGCCCCTGAAATGCTATGTATTCCTAGATTCAGAGGGAATCAGTTTCTAAAGTACATCAGCTGTATTTTGTACCTTAATATCTTATAAGAGAAGTGGTGGGCTTCACACCACACTACGTTCTTCATTTGCTAAAGAAATTAATTAATGCATTACACTAGTGTAATAAGTTTTGATGTTTTGCAGTTGTACTAAATAATTAGTCTTCTTGATGAGCCTTTTTTCTTATTATGCCCTCTTTTTTTTTTTTTTTTTTTTTTTTTTTTTTTTTTTTTTTTTTTTTTTTTTCTTTAGTACTAATTTTGAATAAAGATGCCAGGGTCATGATGCTCAGAATGGCAGGTCAATAGCAAATTGAAATAAAAATGAGCTTTGGGGGGAAAACAGAAAAATTAATTAGTTGGGGATGTCAGAGCCTCCTTAGCATGCAAAAAGAGTGGAGTTGGTCAGTGAAAAAAAAAAATTAATTGGTTTATGCAATATGGACTGCAGATGCATTTAATTAGAGGAAGAACATCCTCTCTCATCTCTTGGGCATGCTAAGTCAGAACTTTTCTTTTTCTTATACATTTCACACCTTTGTTGGTTTCTTGCAGAAACAACTGTAATTTGCCAAAGTTTTCAAGCTCTGAATAAAAGCAACTATGACAAAATGCATTGAGGGAATAAAATATATATTTAAAATATATGTTAAAACCAAGTTAATATTTCCGTTATGAATTTCAGGTCACTTATTAACTTTAGAAAATAAGATAGAGGTTTTAAGGGTATTGCAGTAAACATTACTTCTTACGTTCAGGCAATCACATCAGGCTACGTAAACCAAAAATATATCAAGTACCATTTAGCTTAGATGACTTTCTGATTAGTAACAACAGRATTTGCATTCCTAAGAAAAGGTATAAAACTAGTGGAAGCTTCCATAACARTCCATTGCTACACTGTAAAKTCAGTAAGTAATAAAATRTCTMATTTTCCCAGTAAAATGTGGYYTATTTTTCCCAACACAGCCACARTGCAGGCATTGGGGTCAAAGATRATAAGATACAACAAGTGGTGACAAGAAAGAACATCACCTCTCAATCAAAGGACAGATTTCTGGATTCTTAATGAAGGGTGGCATTGAAATGCTTGCATGTGGTTGAATGACATCTTCAGCCATAATTCTTCAAGATGAAAAACAGAATAAACCAACCCTGACTACTGATCAAAGTGGAATTAAAGGAAAACACTTTTTTTATGGCTTAGGTAAATGACAGCCATTTTCACTTTCAACACAGGGTTAAGTATCATCAGACAACCTTGCAAAATGTTGCCTCTATTTCCCAGATGAACCAATCAGGAAACAGAAGTCATTTACAAAAGAGGAATGAGCCAATAAACCCACAGATGAACTGTTCAATGAGTGTGTGCCTACAAAACTCATCTCTGCAAAGGGGGCATGACTCCTGGTTCTGTCTTGGATAGTTATGCAGCCTTTGGGTTAGACCAGTGTGTCAGTGAAGAATGTGTGTCTGGAATCAAAYCCTGGCATGGCAGTGACAAGTATGCAGAGAGTGTTCAGCCACAATGAAGACTGATGGCTCCCACCCACACTTGTTTACTTTCCTTTCTAGTTTCAGAGTGTAGTTGCATACTTAGCTGGCATTATTTGATTTCTTCTCAAATATTAAAAACAACCATTTAGGCTTGTTAAGACAAGYCTAATGTTCCTAGGACACTGAGTTATATTAGTATGTTCTCTCCGGTGTCAGTTACAGCACAGAATACTTGGTCATGACATTTCAGAAACAAGTACCAATTCTTTTTGYACTCAGAGAAACTGCAAACATAAAGGCTTGATCTTGTGTTCCTTAGTTGGTGCTGTTGATTTGGGTTTCTTTTCCCTCATATAGGTGACTATCACAAAAGAATAAAGTAATCAGGACCAATGTACATGATATTTAGTATTGATCAGCTGTTACTTCAGCTCCCTTTTAAGATGCTCTCTAAAGCATGGAACACTTCTAACTGCAGTGCTGCTAAAAGTGTCAGAGTAACAAGTGTTAGGGACAGAAACCTGAAAATAGATCTCTCTTTCTTCTTATTATTATAAATACAATGAATTTCTGCATGTAATAAAATTTCTCTGTTGGCTTGGGATTGTTACTGGCATATTTCCATTTTCTGCCAACAGAGTAGCATAGAAAATTAGAAGTTCCCCTGGTCTGAATCTCCAGAAGTTACAGACATTTTATTACATCCTCTGAGTACTTCCAGTAGATGATGTTGTGATGCTAATACCAGACACAGATCTAACAGGTTTTGATTTACATAGCACAGTTTTTGAAAGATTACTTGCTGGTCTGCATGGACTTTGAGCTCATATAATTTTCAGGGAGGTCAAATAGTTTTCACTAAACTRTACATCACATAATTACAGTGGGAATCCTGTTCCCGTGATGAAAAGTAATTGCTGGCAAGAGAAACTGATGCCAATTTGCAAAATATTGAAGAATTAGTACCTCAGTTCTCACCACCTCTTTCAGTGATTGGAATTGTCAAGTTTTGCTGAGTAAACCCCAAAGAAATTTGGGATAATAATGGATTCTGGTAGTACTTTTTCTTGAGACAATTTGTCTGTAATTTTTACATTATCTTTCTCTTCTTCTTCCCCTTCCACTCCAGATGTTTCAGTGTTTGGGAAAGCACCAAGGAGTAAGTAATATAAACTTAAGATTTTTAGGCAGGCATAAAGGATATATAAAGGTATGCATAAAATATAAAGTTCTTTCTAAATTTATTCCCCACATACAAATACACCAGTATTTATAGGTAGAAATATATTATGCTTTATACCTACTATGTTAAAAATGCTTTGCTATCCATAGAAGATTGACTCAAAATATCTGGCTTCCCTTACACTGACGAACTACATTTTCATGATTACATATTATTTCTGTACATCAACAGACCAAACCTGTTGTTTATGCTWGCAGATAAGAAAAGGGAACTTTCTGGTGAAAATTAGCACAAATAGGTGCATCTAAAGCAAATGGACCTTTCATTTGGAAGATTCACAATTAATATTAATCTAAGCCTWTACATGTTAATAAAATGAGACTTCTGTATGCTTTTCTTAGATGGAATATTTATGATTTCTTTCATTTCTCACAGAAAAAAGAATTTGAATTCATAATTCCTCTTAACAAAGTSCTTTATGAACCTCTGGTGTATTATAGTGTATGCATACAGAGAGATGAATGTGCACATAAACTTTTAAAGAGATAAAGGACATTTACACCTAAAGATATGCATGGAAAGATAATGGTGTATGCTAATCATTTGTATAATAATAAATGTTGCCCTTGGCATGATGGACTCCATTTCTGACATCACAATTTACTTTTAATTCTAACAATGTCATTTATTTCAGCTGGTTTTTCCCTGCACAAATGCTAAAGCAAAATAAAACCCATATGTTCTTTTTTGAGGTGTTGCACGTTCTCCTTGTTAATGGGAAACTTCATTTACCAGAAAATATTTTTTTCTCATACTTCTTCCTTTTTTGAAGTGCAAGTTCTATTTTCTCCAATAGGCATCAAATTTTACATCCAACACAAAGAACTTTTTCTCCCCAGTTGGGAATAACCTACTTAGGGAAGAATTTGGACCTACTGAAATGACACAGTGTCAAAATASAATGTGAATGAAAATAAACATCTTCGATATCTATTCTCAGCTGAGCCCACTGAAATGTCAAAATGCAGACTCAGCAATGGCTGTGCATGTCATTGGGGATGACACCCACACTGTCAAATCAYAACAAAGTGTTGTTGAAGGAAGTCTATGGAGACTGCATTAAGCTGTCAAATGAAAGAGAWGCCAGCACAGATTATATTGCCTCTGAAAGACAACTAATAAGAAATTAAATACAAAGACTCAGATCTTCAATCAAAGTGTACAAGTGCTTAGAATGCCACCTGGTTTGGGTTTTTTACTTTTTTAAAAGAATTGTTTTGAGTTTTGAAGAGTTAGAAGCAGTGATCCTTTTGTATGTGACATTTACTGTTTGGATTTTTTAAAGTTTCTGCAGATCAGATATGCTTATTAAGTAATCATTATTATTATTCATTATTAATAATAATTATTAATCCAAATAGTTCTTAGTACCATTGCTGGGTTTTTATTGTTTCAGTGCAAGATTTACCTTTTAGAAATTGCTCAATGGGCTAAACCAACTGAGTACTCTCAGTTTACCAATTGAAATTATGAGCAATCAATAGCACAGAATTACACATTACCATTCTCAAAACAGCAGGTTTGCTTCAGCTGTGCTCCAGCTTAACAATTATCAAAACATCAAAAGAGTTCACCTGCTGCCAGATTTTCACAGCAAAGCTAAGCATTCTGGTAAAACAGCTCCTGTTCAAATCCTTGAGGATAAGACAGGGAGAGTTTTTGTAATAGACAATCATAGTAGTACTTGAAATGAGTATTTTAGCATGTGAGTTAATGTAAGGACTTTATGTAGATGTTTACATTTTTATATTTTGCCAGCTCACAAGGAGGGAGCTTGATTAAAGCTTTCATAGCAATTTGTGTCAGTTTTAAAGAAAGATCCCACAGCTCTCCCCCTCTCACTGGGCAAACAGTTTTCTTCAGTGACGTTTATGGCATGCTTGGGTGGCTTTTGTCATCCTGCTGCACCACAAAGTTCATTCCAGAGGAGTAACTTGGCTGTATGAGCTCTAGCACTGAAACCCTCAGATTTCTCAGTAGCAGTGACTCTGTTCCTGCTGGGATTGCCTCATGTCCTTATTTTCCCCAAGGCAGACAACCTTAAATGAAGCTGCTGCCATCAGAATGGGCTCCCCCCATGCAGTAATTTAAAGGATTTGCTGCCTGCTCCAGAAGGACACTGCAAATTCTCTGCCTGCCTTTCTTTCAAGACAAGGCCAAACTGTCCCCACAAATTCTATGCCCCTCAGAAATGTATCACGTGTGTCTTTTATGTTTTCTTTGCAAGCCAGAAYCAAGTGTAAATTTTATTTGGCTGCGTTTTTGCAGAGGCAAGTCTCAGCCACAGTCCTAAACCTTTGCTCAACCCTTATACTAAAAGGCTTAGTGGAAATGAGAGCCATAATCTCAAATTCAAAGAAGTTAATAATTTAATTTTTTTTGTTATGTAATTAGTAAAATTTCTCAAAAAAAAATCCCAAAAACCCCATAATAATGCTGTACTGAGAAAGTAACTTGGTCATAAAGTAATCTAGCAGGATTTGCTTRCATCCATTGTCACGTGTCTTTAACAATTTTAGGTTCTGAACAGGCTCTGACTAACACAGGTAGCACAGTTTTTGCACAGTGCTAAAACACAGGAAGCAATGTCTGTGTTTTAGTGGACTCTGTGCTTTCCATAACAAAAAATATTTTTCTCCATTATTTTTCTTCCTCCACAGATTTTCTTTCCCAAAACATAGGCTGTTTTCCTCKTCCCTGGTACAGTAAGCTCAGTTTGATCTCCCATTAGTTCAGCAGAGTGATATGGAAATTTTGTTCCTGTCATGCCTATTCAGTTGGTTTTCTTTTTTTTTTTCTTTTACCCCATAATTTGCCAAGTAACAGGAGGCTTCTTAAACACCTCCTAAGGGCTTTGCTAATTTACAAAGAGCATTTGCATTCACTGGTTTGTAATCACAATGAAACCTTTCTGGCCATGCTGCAATTTTCATTTTGTGGCCAATTTGTTTTGCATATGTTCTTAGTCCTTTAGAATGTTAAATAATTGTTATCAGAGGCATCAATTAAGTTCAATTCAGTTGATCTCAGCTATACTTAGACTAATGGTAAGAAAATGGATTTCTATTGTTGTTATTGTTGTTTTTTGATTGAACTTAAAGGTAAGCAGGTTTGGCCAACAAGTGTTTTGATACCTCTAAAATCCCAACTTTTCCCTYGGTTCAGAGCCCAATACTTCTAAGGTTTGGGTGACTCCCAGTAACTTCTGATCCAACTGCAGCCCTCATTCCTAAGAGAATTCAGCACCTGTTTCTCATCTCACTGCAAATTCTTCTGCTTTTAGAAATACTATCTGAAATATTTTGCTCTTGGCTACTTAAGGTCCACATCACAAAATTTGAAAAGTCTTCACTATGTTAAAGAATTTGTGTCTTTAAGATCATCCACTTATCTTTTACATTTTTAACTTAATTAGAAAAGACAAAAAGTTTGGAGCTACATTCAATTCTGGGGTCATTGTCAAGAGTCCCATGTAAAAAAAAAAAAAATATCCACTTTCCAAGTTACAAGGTTTTTTTTCTAAAGACCAATAAAATTTCCCTTTTTGAAACTCTGTACTTTCTTCAGTCACACATCTGTGTGTTATCAGACAAATAGAAAATATGCAAATGGTCCTTCATTTCAAAAATAAGTTCTCAGTCATAAAAATATATGTACAATCTTAATACTAGACAAAGAGAAAATCTTACTAACCAAAGAGCAGTGTGCTAGGAGCTAACTTTTAAAGCTTTCACTATAACTCTAAGCAGAAACCTTGTTAAATTGAGATAGCTGTGTAGTGAGATTATGTTAGTGTTGATTATGTTCAGCAAAAATGTTTCTTCCTCATTAGACAAAGTAATGATACCAGTATAAGTGGCCCCTTGATGTTGCCATAACAAAACAACAGTGAAATCCAATGTCTGATCATTTTAGTTTATTCTGTAGTTAGAAAGTCAAAATTTAGATTGKGAAAGTTGCTGCTGTAGACATAGACTAAAAGATACTCTAATAATATAAATTATAATTGAAAATACCTGCAGAGCAGATGAACTTTTCAGGAGAATTCAAAGAAGAACTGCTTGAAAATACACACATGCAAGATCTCTTCTTTAAAAGATTGCCAGAAGGCAGRATACTTCCAGAAAGCACATTTTTTGATATTCATAAAACTCTGATATTTAATTCTTAGAACAATCACATGCTCYTGTGTTCTTTCACTGTGGCTGGTACCACACTTTATGTCCATGTGAGCCTACTCCAGCTTAGAGCCTTTTGATCTTACTTCCACCCTGCTCCTCGTCCTTTGGAGGGGGGAATGGACAGGAGGAAGGATGGGTTACATTGTTATATTTGCAATGCACAAGCATTCTTTCTGCTAAAACACCATTATTGTGAATAATGTGCTGTATGTGTGTTTCAACATGATTTCAATAAAATTATATATTTTAAACATTCTTATCAGTCCTTTCTTATTATTAATAGCTGCAGCACCCATGCTGCATAATTCATGTTCAAATCTTTTGCTGATATAGCAAAGACTTTCTCTTTATAGCAATTGTTTAAAAGAACAAAATGATGGCATTTAAGTGGCTAATCATAGAGTTTGTCTGAGAAAATATGAGCATYTAAATGACATGCTGATAAACTGATCAGAAATGAGTGCTGGCAGCTACTAAAAATATAAAACAAAAGACAATTTCTCTGCATCTGTTGTGTTATTTAAATAATAATTGCATTTTAAACCACATTCTTTTATATTCCTTTATTAAAAAGAACCAATTATGGGAAGAATGGGCACCAAAATTCCTATAATAAAAACCACATCTTAGAGTCTGAATGATAGAACGCTGGTTTAATACAAATTATTTGGTACAAGACTTTCMGGAGAGGAAGAAAAAATATTTTTTAAAAGAGTGCAGAAAACTTACCTTTTCAATGTGAATTGTGTTCCCATGGTTGAAATAAAATCTGACAGTACAAAATTATTATGAATGGATCAAATGACATAACTCCCCCTGTAAAACTAGGAACCATTGGCTGAATTCCTTTACTGCTTGTGTTTCTGAGAATTGAAAACTCAGGTACAGGATTCTGCTTGAATACATTTACAGCATCTTCTATTGGGGTCTTCTCTGCTTTGACTACTTTTTAGGAATGACCTGATGAAAACGTATCAGTTTTCTGTGAAAAGCATACAAATGTCCACAATTACATTTCAATATGTTAAGAAAATTGTGAAAGAAAAAAAAAATCATCTAAATGTCCATTACACATCTAAATGTGTAATTATTTCTGTAGTTTTCTAACAGGTGCCACAGCTCTCAGGAAGCAACAATGCAAGGYTGTTTCTAGCCATGAACATGATCATGCCAAAGGAGCTACTTCAAAATTTGACTGTACTACTCCATGAACATCTCGTGAGTAGCAGCTACAAAAAAAAATCAGGCCAGGTTTGGAGCTGATTTTTAGCTTATAGAAAAGGTCTGAATTGGCAGTGCTTGCCTAACTTGGTTGTAGCATTCCTTAAAGTCTAAAGAATTCACAACGACTCTGTGGTCAAACCCATAAGGTATGGAAAAAGGAGTTTGTCAGAAAATTTCCAAGCTTTTCTGAAAGRCTTCCAGTATTTCATTCCCTGGTTCAAATGCAAGAGGCTTTTTTTTTAAAGAGGGATGGCACACTACAACAATAAAAGTTTTGTAYGTTAAAAATAGTTTTATTTTCACATAATTCTCAGAGTTGGTCACCTAACCTATTTGGTCTCTCTCCTAACCAGTAAGATTTGGCAAATTATTGATTTCTCTTTCTCTTTATGTCTTCAGATGGAGACTAAAGAGCTTTCTGTTAGCCTCCATGCCTAGTCAAGCCATGGATTTTCTGTGGTGAAGATGTTTGGTGAAGCACTTTGCTGCTGGCCATGCTTCAACTTCTGCATGCTGAATCAATCCCCCCTTGAGAAGAGAAAGGATTTCAGGTTCCCAAAATGTTTTTTTTTTTTTTTTATAATAGATTTTAACATATGCTCTTCCAGTATACATTAAAACTTACCATGATCATTTTAAAACAATTTTTTTTAAGGATTGGACTCCTTTTTTTCATATATTTTACAGCTGTTTATTTTTACTCCCAGTTTGAAATGGGGTAGAGCACCTTTATCATTAACATGCTGCATGTGTTTCCTTACTTGACTTTTACATTATTGCTCTAGCTATTACTATGCATGCATTATTTATATGGTTGGCTATCAAGGAAAAAAGGCAAGCAATTTACTTGTCAAAACATATTAGAATGCATGACTTTAAATCAAAGTTGCATGGGTCTGTAAAAAGCTGTAATAAATGTTCTTTGGCTAATATGTTGGTGTCATGCAGTGGGCATGGTCAATGCATTGGGTAAGGAACCTGTAATCACTTTAAAGACTCATTGAATAGGAGAGAATTTTAGATTATTATGCTTTGCCTTTAATTGCATGACATTAAGACATAATTTATGAAGATTATATTATTTCAGTTTAAGAAAATTCTAACCTGTGTTTTAATGTTACCATCAGATTTAAACAGGTATTTGCTTGGTATGAAAATTATAAACATGGAGCCTAATTACTTAAATCTAACCTACACATACATATCTTTGGACTTAAAATATCTATCTTTTCTCCTRCAGAATGCATTCCTCTGAGTTAGAGGAAGTTCCTGCAGTGTTGGTGACTCTGACCTGCAGGACACAGATTTTATGGCTCCCAGGGCCTCGTGCTTCCATATTGCAGCACACAAACAACTGCAACTGAAATCACTGTGCGCAATCCTTACACTACAGATTCCCAAAAACTTGATGTGAGCCACCTGTTTAATGCAGAAGGTGAATCAGCTCCCTGTGAGATACATTTAGAAAGCCTTTTGACAAAAGCAGAATACTTTCCATTGCTCTTGCTATGAAGAGAAACACGTACACCTTAAATGCAACTGGTGTTTGGCTAGCACTGTGGAAATTTGCAAAGTTTCAGCTCACTGACCAAAATGCCAGCAAGTGGAGCAAGAAAAAAATATTTAACTTCTCTCAGCAAATAAAACCTGGGAAACAACTGAGGGTCCAAAAATCTAGAACAAAAATTTTAAAATTCGGTTCAGGCAAATCTTACAAAAAAAGTTTCCAATTAGAAAACAAGCTATAATTCTGCATAATTTTCAATTAAATAATCATTGTATTATATTTCWAACCTCATTTTAAGAACATAGCTGTTTGTTGGGTTCAGAAGAGTAAGTAACATCTTTCCTCAACTTGAAATAGCATTTTGGGTCAAATAAACCTTTCTGGTCTA
The DNA here is from genome assembly GCA_902810485.1 of Alauda arvensis. NCBI lineage: Eukaryota > Metazoa > Chordata > Aves > Passeriformes > Alaudidae > Alauda > Alauda arvensis. The sequence goes on along the minus strand of CADDXX010000160.1, from coordinate 348,732 downwards.
TTCCAACTTTCAAACTGCAGTCATAAGGGTCTAATGAATATTGATCGCACTTGGAGACATATTAATAAATGCAAGGCCTAATTTTTAACGATTGTCCTTAGTACTAGAGAGTTTTATAATAATTTCTTTTTCCRTAAGTTYTTCCCAAATCATACTGAAATTAGGRAAATGAAAGGRAGCTTAGGTGAATGTTGAAGTAATTATAAAAGTTAYACAGATGTAGCATCATAGAATCTGGGGAAAATCCAAGGTAATTACACTTTTCATGAGGAGAAGGCAGAAATGTGCCATGGTAATGTCCAGATTTTTGAGACAGTCACTTATTCAAGGTGGCTGTAACACATTATGGTTGGACTATTTTCCCTTCTGGTGTGGTGAATTACCCAAGTGTTCAGCAAAGCCAAGGTGGTTTTGTATCCTCAGGGTGGAGACTGGTCCATTCTGGATATACAACACCAGTGAATTCTGAATAAGTCTGTTGAAAAGGTCTGGCAGAAAGTGGAAGCTTACTTAAATCTAGGTAAGAAACAGTCTGTGTCCTAATGCCAAGGGAAGTTTGACATCATCCATGATTAGATTGCACTGAGCAGTGTCTGAGCAGTGGGAGGTCTCTGCCCCAAAGAGCTTGCATTTGGAGTATTATGCAGTGTATGACTTCCCAAAAGTTGTGTTCTAGCTTGAGTGAGATTAATCAGTTCTATACCTGTGATGGAAACTGAAAATTTTTGACCTGTGTTATTACCTGACAGTGGGTCAAATTACCCTACTTTATCTACAGACTGTGGCCATGAGATAATTTCTTTCATATGGTCAAATAGTCATCTTTTTTTTTTTTTTCTGTCCTCAGCTTCAATATATTTCAACATTTAAACCAGATGACCTTCAAATTTCTTGTGGAAAAAAAAATTAGTCTTTTTCACATTGTTATTTATGATTTCAGAGGAAGGAAAAGCACATTTTCACCTAGGGGAAATATGCCATTTTTAGAAGGTCCATTTGTCAGATTGTTAAAAGAGGAAGCAGTTATTAAGGTTCTGCAAGAGGAATCAGGAAAAATAATTTATATAATATTATTTGTCTAAGTTTGCTTTAAAAAAAATACAGATTTGCTAAAGCAAATCTATTAGTTATGYTCCCCATGTGAAAAGAGCAAGAAAATTCTGGGTTAGCTATTWAAAAAGGCTATAAAAAGATGGTGTTTGATATATTGAAATTATATTTGAAAGAGGAAAAAATGCTTACAGACAAAGAAGAAAATTGCAAGGTTTAACAGGGTTTTATTATAACGAGATTGATGGACATTTGTGGGCATATGTAAATAGGTTTAGTCAGTGCTTCACTGAAAACAACATTGGAGATAAGAAAAATGCCATATTCCTTCTGTACAGTGCAAGACTCATGAAAGCTGGYTGGATTTTCTGTCTCTTCACAAACCTGATAAAGTAAAGAAATTATTCYAAACAGACAATAGGTAAATGCCAACCATATATTGTAAGTGGATCATTATGCTTTAAACTGATTGGGGAGTTTGAGAAGGGGAAAAAAAAATAAAGCAGTGCATGGCATACAGGSTTTATTTTAGATATGATGGAGAATGCTCTGGAGCTTTATGACCTGACTGAATATTGGGGAAACAGTTTGAAGATAGGATGGTGCCTTGGATGATAGACTCATTCAGAAGTGGAAGTGATAGGTATTTTCCCTGGCCTGAATATCTGTGATCGGAGGTGATGACTAACCAATGTAGGTGCCAGCTTTACAATTAACTGAACAATGAACTGATGGCTGGGTCTCTGGTGATTGCAATGTGGGCTCTCCTATCTAGCTCACACAYAARTCTCTGTAAATATCTATATAAGGATTTCCACAGCTGCAGCTTTTCTAAGACACTGAGATCAAAAAACAGCCCAGATGAATTTCCAAGTAACCCTCTGTGTAGGGCAGCATGAACTTACTGCCAGAAGCTCAGAGACACTCAGAAAAATTAATAAAGGGATGCTGTAGGACAAGCCAACCTTGGATTTTACTACTGAGTTCTGCCCTAGTGAATGCTAGTGACTTGATACGATGGAATTTCATAATCCACTTAGCAGGGAGTGGCCATTATTCACTCAGGAGGTGAGCAGTGTGATGCTGAAATCTGTGCTGAGGCAGGGGAAGAGCCAGCKGAGGTTTCTAACACACATAGCTGGCCAGCAGCAGAGACAAGAAATAGAACTAAAATATCTTGCCTCCAAGACAGAGACTTCTTTACAAAATTTCCCTTGTTTCTRTTCTTCCTGAACCTGTCCTTTCCTTTTGCCCTCTGTTTTGTAGCCTCCTTCTGGATTCTCTTCATTTACTTATTGATATTTATCAAGATGTTTTATCACATTTTTTAAAGCTATATATAAAATAAAAAACAGTTCCTTCACTAATGCTAGAAAGATAGTATATGTAAGGACAAAGTACATTCTGAGACTTCCCAGCCTTCCCCTGTGAGAGAAACAGATGATTATGTTTAATGAATCTGTTGACAATACAAGAAAGGATCTAGGCTGCCTCGAGCTTTATAAATGTACTTTAGCTGGTGGTTTAGTTATGTAGGATATGACAAACTTAAGCTCTATGATCTTAGCTAAGAAGAAATCTCTGTGGAAGCTGGTTATCTGTCATGGGCTTAACACCAAAAGAGTTCAGAGATTATGGAAAAGCTTTGTGAAAACAATATGCATATGGGAGGGARGAGTTCACTCAGAGGATTTTTTATTTTTAATAGTTGAGTATGAGGTGATAAGAMTAAGCTAGAGAGACAATAGGATATTTTACAGAATCAGGACTCCTCTAAATATTGCATCACGTCTTTCATCCTCTTAATGAAGCTTGAGAGAACTGTGGAAAGATAGATATTGACCTGGAGGASTTAATAATCCTGTGTATTYTCAATGATGTTGTCCTTGGCCMTTTTTATGCTTTCCTGAAGGTTAWTTATCCGTGGGTCTTTTATCCTATTTGTATCTTGGAGGTTTGAGTATGCRAAATAAYAAACAGCTTATGTACTACTTTCTTATTTCAACATTTTACACTGGCTTTTTCTATATAAGTCACACAGAGAAAAGTATTCTGAAGGAGGATTTGTATACAGATCTGWGCTGATCTTTCAGAATGTCTGAGAAGGAGAAATATGAAGGAACAGCATCCTGGGAGAGACAACATTTATCCCACTYTTTGCCCAAAGCAGGGCTATTTATACCAGAAATATTCTTAACAGGCATTTGCATGTTTTTAAAACTTACATGGCAGAGACTCTACAAATGCTCCTGGTAATATTTTCTGGTGCYTCTCTATCCTTACCATTAGRTAAGTTACAGATATCTTCCAATTTTCAAAAAACAGATACATGCTGGAGTTTAATACTGGCAGAAGATGGTAACTGTCCTCCACTGAACCATTCTGAAATCAAGAAAATCCTTTAAACATTACTCCAGGTGATGGGTAACAACATYCTGCTCCTTCCAGAATGTTTGCTTGTAATTAAGGGATCAATGTGAAAGGTGATAAAGATTTGCTTTGATCTTTTTCTTCTAGTGACTTCATCAGAGAAAATAAAAAGGTTGTTATCACTTAAAAAGCTGGATTTATTAGGCCATAAACTAGAATATGTGAAACTGCCAGCAAATGGAAAACACAGAATAAAACTAAAAAATTGGTTATAAAGCAACTTCCCCTGACATGGGGGTTTCTGGTTACCAGCTTTAGTTTTGCTCAGAACAGTGKCTTCTGTGTTTCAATTCTAAATGTGTCTCCTGAGGATGAGACATTTTTTTCCCTGACACCTCTGAGACACAGCCCTGACCTTCTGGAAAGCTCTAGAATCAGGTTCTAGAGAAAACTCTCAACTTTTCTTTGCTCCCCTGCCAAAGTTTTATGTCTGTAACTTTATTTCTCTATTTTCGATTTTACAGACCGTTAGGAACAATATTAATATTTTGAAAAAAGACAAATGATTTTTGACTGAACGTCACCTCATTGAGTCTTTATCAAACCTTAATTCTGCCGTGGACCTTCTTGATCTCCAGCAGATTGAAGGTTTCATGAGAATGAAGTTGAAGTTTGTCTAAAATTGAGTTAGAAACTTATACAGATTTGTGTATTAGCACTTACCCTCCCTCTCTGGATGTTGWTTTGTATTATATATTTTGTGAGAGAAAATTGATTTTTTACGTCCTCAGACTTAAGACAAAAGAGTAAGTGTTAACATTGCTGGAAATGAATTCAGTGATGTCTTTATTAATCACAGTCATTCCACTTCTCAGATCAAAGTGGAGCACACGTGCAGGAAGTCCTTTGTATTTTTAGTTAATTCACATACACAGTAACATCCACAAACCTGATTAACATCTCCTATCTTGGACACTGAGCAGGAGACAWTATTCCTGCACCATCTAAGGATAGGATCTACCTAATCCAAGATCAACAGTAAAACTGTGGRAAAGAATGTGGCAATCAACTTATTCCATGTAAACAAATGGAATCCTATTTATTCTATAGAAGCAAGCAGAGCCACAGATTATCCTGTGTTGCAAGAGACCCATAAGGGTTGTTGAAGWCCAGCTCCTGGCACAGGACAGYCCCWAAGAGTCCCAYCATGTCTCTAACATATGGAAGTCATTTTCTTRTTGGTTATCTCAGCTACAGATGTTTGAGGTTTTTTAATAACTCATGGTTTTGCCCTTGTGTTATTCAAATCATTACTTTTGCCACTGCATTTATCAGGAGTAGAAATCCCCCAACAGGAATATTGGACAAGCTACATCTCTGAGCTTTTCCTGAGTGCTTAACAGGAGGTAACCTTTATTATCTTCAATTTTTCATCAGCTTAAATTTGATTCTTTTTCTAACTGACCTTTACAGATAATGGTAAGGGAAGTCCTGATATTTTCTTCATTTTGAAAATATATTTAAAACAGAATGGGAAAATGTTTGCATTTCCCCAATATTCTATTGCTATTGAATAACTCACCCAGATACACTTTTCATTTTAAGAGACATTTTAAAAATGCATTTCAAGCAGCCTGCAGAATATTCATGTGAGATCATTTTATGCACAGTCTTATTGCAGGAGCCAAATTACAATTTAGCAATAAATTYGTGGCAGTGGGTATAATGAAAACACTATTGTTATTAGGGATGCAACTACACGACTGGAAGGATTTATATTATTTACTGAAAAGTATATTTTCTTAGACTTCATCAGACAAATTATTATTGGTATGCTGGGGTTTGGAAATTAAGTATATTTTGGGCAGGTTGGTTCTAGATTAGGACTCTCATGTGTGAGAGAGAATATACATGAGAGAGAATATACAAACCTGAAGTAAGCCAAAAAGAAAGTGGACTGTAATCCTACAGCAATCACKGGAAAATGAAATCAGACATTCCATAATTTAAAGATATCTGTATGAAAGACAGGAGAAATTTGAAGGGGATAATGCCTAAGTGATAATTGCAGGGGTTTTTTTTCAGTTTAATGTTCCTTAGGGCAGGATTTTGTTTATACTATGCTACTTAACTTTTTGTTTCTTGCCACTTACCAACTAGGTCATTCTGCAAAGTTCTGTGCCAAGAATTTTGAGAAAATATATTTCCCTCTGAGGATTTGTAACATAATTCTGTCTCATTATGCCTGGTGTTTTTCTCCTCATGTTATGATACCCTCAAAGAGGAAAGAAATGAAACAGCTTGTCTTCTTGTCAGTAAGGCCCAAACAGACTGGGAAAATTAGTTGCAGCAATTACACAATAGTATGATGCCAGCTCATGTGCACTTCTGAAATGATCCAAGAACAAAAGGGAACCACTTAAAGAGTGTGCAAGGTTCCTTGTGAGATAAAAATTAAAAGAAAAATTATTGCAAATTCTAAGATATTTCAGCAATAATCAGCTGTAACCTTTTATCTGAAAAAAAGATTCATTTTATCCTCTTCCTGTCTGGTGAGGGCAGGTATTTGCTGACCTAATGTATAATAACAAATGAAATATTCACCTATTTTTACTAGAGTGGGAAAATACCYTGGAATTTCCATTTAATTCTGTTCATGGGTTCCTATAAGAGATGTTTGAATTTAAACTCAAAATGGACAGAGCCATAGTCTAGTTCTTGGACATTAAACCAAWTATTTGGCAAATCTGAACTCAATGCCCTTGGACACTCTGCTCCTCTCACACAGCTGATGAATGGAGTTTTGGGGGAAGCTGTTCCTGCAGRCCAGCAGGACACATTCCAGTGCCCTGCTCAGAGGATGGTCAAGGACAAGTTCAGACACCTCCTGACAGCTTACTGTATTTGTGCCCAGGAACAGGAGGGGACAACAGGCCCCTAGGAAACCTCTGTTCCACCAGGGTGGGACACATCTGGAAAAGCTGTGGTAACTTGGGAAAGGGGATGGGTTACTGGAAAGGAGACCACACACCAGGTCTGTGTGAGAGAGGAAAATCAATAATGACCCATAAGAAGAAGMAAATCTGTGGCTCAGTGGGATATATGCAAATGCAAGGCCTTCTTTGTTCCCTGCAGTGAGCTCTGATGTGCTGGACAGAGGCTTCAGATAAAGGCATAAAGAAGATTGTCAGTGTACATGAGACAAAGCAAACCCAGAGGGCAATGGACATGAAAAAAGAATGTACCTTGTTCTGTRCATTTAAATGAAGAGAAAGAACTGAATGACTCATCCAATCCAAGATTTCAAGGATGAATTCTCATTACACATCTGAGGGGCCCACAAAACTGTAAAGCCCATCACAGGAACAGACTGTATCATTAGATACACCAACAAGAGGTCCTGGGTTTGAGGCAGATCCCTCTCTTTACACAATGGGATTTTCACCTTTGTGGCACTGGCATGCACACACCCCCAACGCTCCTTTTCTCAGATGGTTGTTTATTAGTTAATTCAGAAATATGTGCCTTCTGTTTGCCTTGGCAGATAAGCTATACCCTTATGTGCATCACAGTAAAAGAATAAAATTCTAAAGCAGGACAAARTGGAAAAGGCACTTTATCTGCACAAATAAAGTGAGGTTTGCAAAACAGTTCCTTTAAAGTTCAGTATCTTCAAAGGTACCTCAGCCTTCCTTTGCATCCTAGCACTGGTAGTGTGGAACTTCTTTCTTTAACAACTTCCTGGCTTTCCTCCTTCTTCAATCCATTTCAATCTGAACTCTCCCTAAAACTCATCCCTTCTGGAAAAAAAAAAAAAGAAAATTGATAAATAGCTGTTTTAATTTGTTCTGTTCCCTGATAAATGCCAGTGAAATCTCCTACTTTAATTTCTCTGTGTTCTAAATTTTGAACATTGCCCTACCATTGATCCTAATTTAAATAAGATACTTGGGTTCCAAAGTTTAGTTYCTTTTGATGTTCTCTTATGGTAGCATCTGATTCCATTGTCATTCAGCATCTTAGATTTAYTTGTTTCAAAACTGAATTAATTTTTTGTTTCTTATGTTCAAAATACCAATGTATTTATCAGAGACAATAGGAAGACCCACACAACTTTAGACATAAGTTTTCTACTGTATATAAAGCAAAACAATTACAGTCCTTTAAAGGATTCTGTTGAGTAGATAGATTTGAGGGCACTTCTGTCACTTAACCTGGCTGCAGTCCCTGAACTAAGCCTCTGTGATCTCTATCAATCAGCTCAAGAATCACCTTCAGTATCCTGGCCAGTCTCTTATCTCCTAGCTGACTCTGAGCAGAGCAAACAGATGCTGTTTTATGCAGTGTTTCATGGCATAAATTGRTATTGTAGAGGTGACCTGAAAGTTCTTTGATATTGCTAAATATTTTGCTGATGTCCTTTCAAGAGCCTTTTGGAGGAAATGCTACTGAAGACATTCAAATCAAATTTTTAACTCAAATTGAGAAAATCTGACTTAGGTTTGCAAAACAAAAACAAAGTCAAATGAGATGCAAAATCAGTTATGGAACCAGGAGATGGTTTACATCTATTACATAGATGAAAATATGTAATTCTAAATTTTAATATCTAAAAAACCCTGCTCTTGAGAAGATCAAGGTCTTAATTTGTTGTGGAGTTTAACAATTCCARTAATTTTGTTCTGGTTTCTTCCCCTTTGGACTGGACACATGACCTGTCTTTTGTTGTGTGTTCCTTATCAGCTCTTTCGTAATCATCTTTTCACAATCATTGCATTTTTAAGGATTTCTAAATCATTTAAGTAATATTACCAAATGAGTATTATTACAATTTCAAAGAAGATAGAATTGGACTTTCAACAGATTGCAGAGTGACGTGCACATGTGACTGCTTTGGATGGGCAGCTCCTGACAAAAACCTTCTGGGTGAAATGTGGGCTGGACTAGCTCATATAAGGATTATTATTTTCTCAGTTTCTTCACTGCTGTGAATAAAATATCTTTCATTAGCTACCAAAGAGGAAAAGCAGGCATGTTACCAACCAATACAGAAAAGGTAAAAAAAGGATTTATATTGAGCCACTAAAACTGTGGCTGGGAAGGGGGGGATTGAGAAATCATCTTAACTTTACTATTAATGTATCCCTTGTGCAGTTCCATATTAACTGATGCATTTATGGAGAYCAAAAGGAGCTTACCCAAGACTGGAATGCAGGAAAACTTTGTCTGAATATTAACTTAAGTGGACCCATGCACATCTGGGAGTGAAATAAAGGAAAGATTAATTAAAGAAATTTAGCTTAATTATCTTCCAACAACTTCTGAAGCTTAATTAATGTTTTTCTGCATTGAGAGATTACCAGATGGGCAGCACTATACAAATGTAAATTGTTTAATTTTATTGTAAAAGCCTTCAATTTTTGGATGAGCATCAGCTCAGAGAGTTGTGAAGTAAAGGTATAGTCAGGTGTTTGGACAAATAAGTGAAGGTGCTGCCCAGCCTCTTTGGAAGTAAAAATGATTTTGTGAGAGTTCCAGTGCTAGTTAAAGAAGATGCCTGTGTAGGCATAGTCTGTGAGTTTAATATACTTCCCTAAAAGTACTTCAATGACAAAATCAAAGGTTTGCTTGAAATAACATATTTGTTTAAAATAAACATATTTTGACTTTGGATTTTTCAGACCTAATTTTTTTTGTGTGCATGTATTTGTAAACCTCCTTCAGCCTCAGCTGTACTATAAACTACACAAACACAAAAATACATAATGCATGCATATTTGTTTGTGTAAATATTCCCCAAGTGTCAAGACAGAAGCTGAATGCTGATTACAGGTCCAGGTCAGGGTGCATGGGTTAAAGGAATGTGTTAAACTGATATCTTGTTATCATAGAATAGTTTGGATTGGAAGGGACTTTTAAGGATCATCTTGTCCTACTCTGCCCCATGCAATAAGCAGGGACATTTTCAACTAGATCAAGTTAGAGACCTGTACAACTTGACCTTGAATGTTCCAGGTATGTGATAATCATCTTGCTGGGCAACTCGTTTCAGTGTTTCATCATCCTTACTGTAAAAAATTTTCTTCCTCATATCCTTCTCTTAGTTTAAAACCTGCTTTGCCCTTTTGCAACAGGTTCTACAAAAATGTTTGTCTTTCCTACAAGCCCTCTTTAAGTACTTAAAGGCTGCAATAGGATCTCCCCAGATCTTTCTCTTCTCCAGGCTGAAAACTCCCAACTCTCTCAGCCTGTCTTCATCAGGAGTTGTTCCAGCCCACTGACCTGTTCCTGGCCCTGCACTGAACCAGCAGATCTACGTCTTTGCTGTGCTGAGGACCCCAGAACTGGATGTAGTGATTCAGGTGGGGTGTCTCCATAGCAGAGAAGAGGTCAGGATCATCTCCCTTGACATGCTGGCCGTTTCTGTGCATGCAGCCCAGGACAGGGTTGGCTTTCTGGGCTGTAAGCGTGTGTTACTGGCTCAGAGTCAACTTCTCATCTAAAGGTACAGCCAACTCCTTCTCCTGCAGGGCTGCTCTCAATCCCTTCATCACATCCCAACCTGCAGGAGCTTGCACTTGGACACTTTATGATATTTTACAACTCAGAAATGCATAGTGGTATGACTGTGCCATTTGCTTTCTAGGAGAGGAAATAGTGTGATAGATATACATGAAATGAACACATCCTAGTGGACAGGAAGCAGCATTTTACTCTCCAGGGTAGAGTATCAATTTCTTCTTCATTGTTCCAAGAGGTGATATAAAAGACAGGAGATAAAAGCAGGACTAATGGATGGGCAGTGAGGGATGGAGTAGGTTATTAAGGTTACTTTTGAGACTATTCAAACACTGATATCAGAAAACCCTTCATCTTTTGGCTGGGTCAGAAACCTCATGCTGGAGGGAATCTGTAAATATTTAAGGAATGCAAAATACTATGTTTATTATATCTATTAGAAAATTTAGACTTTTATATAATAAATTGTCTCCTTAATTAGGGTAATGAATTTTTATGGTTCTTCAGCTGATGGCCTTTGTCACTCACAAAGATAGGGCATGACTGTTAGAGAAATGCAGTGAGAATTAAAGTGCATGTTAGAGGCCAATTCAGAAAATGCAAATATACCCAAGCCTTCTCTTTCTTCCATCAAACATCATTCAGATAGAAAGATGACCATCCTGTTAATCTGCTCTACAAGGCAGAAAACCTCCCAAACAGCTCAACAGGCCCAAGAGAACATCACCCAAACCACGTGTTATTATTTTTCAGTAGGTCAATCTGATTCTAGGTTAGGGAGTGAAACAATAGAAGGGAATATCTCACATTAATAATTTCCTCTCCCCAATGTCAGAAATTTAACTTCCTTTTTTGCATTGGTTTGATTTGGAGCTATTTATCCACAATTTGATTTGGGTTATGAGACCATTTTAACTTGATCTTGAAGGCTTAGAGGACTTTTAGCTTATTTTCAGGGACTTGTATTTTCAGAGAAGACAGATACTGAGGCATCTGAAAATGTTGTAACTGTAGTGTTCTCATGAGGGAAAAAACCCCCAGCATCTTTATCACATCATATGATGGGCACTTGCTTAACTGAGAGATTCTTCTTTGGGGTGTACATCTCAGATGGATAAACAAAGGATCCTTCTGGTTGTCATTATGCTGCTCCTTGTTATACTAAAAGTAAGGGAAATAGAACTCCTTATTAACCTGCACTGTGCCAGCTATAATCCCCATGCATGGCAACAAGGTTAGCTGGAAAAATGTCCCACAGTCTGTCCCCGTTGTGTGTAAAGTGAAGCTCCAACTTGGTTCAGCCTCTTGGACCTCTGGGCATCTTCAGTTTTATGGAAAGAGGCAAATGAGTTACAGCACACAGGTAGACTTAGACAAAATGAACATGCAACATAGATATGGGGAGAGTTATTAGGTATTCTTACCTGGTTTATTAAGAAATAGGGAAAAATCCTTTTGCTAAAGTCAATGGRAATGATGGGTGTTGAATGGAAGACTATGAGAGAAGGTGCAGACAGAAAGATGATATTCATGACCATTGGATTATATATAACTCCCCTTGACTTCAAAGAACCAGGGCTTGACACTGGGACCTTTCATTGACTCTGGTAAGAAGTAGATAACTCTGTTTCAGCCTGTAATATGTATTAACATCCTCATTAGTTACACATACATGAGACTTGAATGATTAAGATTTGTTTATTGCTCATATGGGAAGATGTGCCAATTTTTTACTCCTTATTTTTCAGCTTTTATAAATACTTTGTTGCTAATCCCCAGGCTCCTGGAAGCTTTAGATAATTAAGTTAATTTACACCAGATTTGTTTKGGGAGTGTTTCTGACTCAGCATTTGCTAGCAGCAGAAGTTTTCCAAGGGCACTGCTGAACGGAGTTTAGGTCATTAATAGACTGAGGCACTGTATGATCTGTGGGAAGGCACCATCCATGTAACAGTTGCCAAGTCTGTCCTGTATTGTATAAACATGTTAGCTTCTTTTCCAAGAACAGTTGGAGAAAGATGAATTCAAATGTTTTTGTATCTGTGGCAGATTCTTTCCCTAAGGCAACTAAAATGTGGAAACAAAACACGCACTGCTCCTAATTTTCTCAGGAGAGAGAAAAGAGCATGAACACGACAAACGTGCAAGTAAATAACACACTGGTGGGTGAAGGCTTTGAACTGTGGTGGATAGCCCTGTATGGGATCTAGCCATGAAAGAATAGCTGTACACTTAATAGCTAGTCCCACYATTAGCTATTTCTTCTTCCTTTCATGTGTAAGTAATTTGTAACATCAGGCATGCTATAAATCTCCCTTCTGTGTTTTGTTGCACTGATAACAGAGTACTGCAGTCTCTAACCATGAGTTTCGTTTTCGTATGTAATTATGGAACAAAGGGCTCAGACAATGAGCTAAGAGTTTGGCATTTTGTTTGGTGATTATCTATAACACTCACAAGTGAGCTATGACGAGGGAAGAAGGAACAAAAGACAATTCTGTGCTCACAAACTGAAATCAAGGCCAAGATAAATTTTTAACATCCCGGTGTAATAACAGCTCAAAAGGGTGTCAATACACTGTGCTATTCTCAAAGTTAAACWCTGTATTTTAGGTTCCCACAGCACAGGGCATTTTGTTCCATTCAAAAAGCCACAGAAGCATAGAATTTTCCCAGGACACTTAAAACACTCACCCTCCATCTTCACCCTGTCTTGTCCAGCACTAAGAGCCAAATACAAGCCAAGGTCCATAATTCTGGAAGCCAGGAATAGCATGCACTGTGCTAAGTCACTCCCATAGTTCAAATAYTTATTTTCAAAGTGCTGTTCTGTTTTGAAGTCCTAGATGACAACTTTTTCTCCAATATCCAGGAACTGTAGAATAATTTAACAGAATACTGTGTGATGTCCTTAACAGAATACTGTGTGATGTCCTTATAGATGTCCTTATAGATGTCCTGATAGAGACATTTCTCTTCTTTCTTTGRAACTAGGAAACCATGCCAAAACTGCAAGAGCTATTTGATAATCTAACCCAGAATTTTTGAAAGCCCTGAGCACACTTGAATTTAATCCCAGAATTTTCTGCAGCATTTACGTATGTATGAGCATCTTATTTTTTGTGCCTCAGTTTGCTGTCTTTGAAACCATAAGTGGGCTCCTTGCTTACAGACCTTTTCTCAATACATACTTGGAGATGCTCAAATGKTGGCTTAACTATTCCAGGCGTGAAGACTTTGCTAATTGCATCTTTTTGTGGTATATAATGARAACTATGTAAACATACTTTTAAGCAATCAGCATGATTGTGSATYCTAGTGTATGAAAGGATGGAAAAATTTGCTGAGGAGACTGGAACAAAAAATTACATTTGTCGCTGATATTTTAATTTATTGATGTATSTTCATTATAGACTGCTTAATTGCATCCAGAATTTGAAACATGCATTGTGAACATGCTATATCTCTTAAAGGTTCTGTCTGTGGGCATTAAAAACTGGGGGGAACCCTCAGGACACTTCAGTTACCTGATCATCAGCAAAAAGAGTATTGCAGCCCACTGCCAAGGAGGAAGGACACTGCTCCTCTTCCCCACACAGATGAGGTCCCCTGSTCAAACTCCCAGTTAGAAAGAGAAAAGAAATGTTGACAAGACCCTTTTCAAGTGCTATTCAACAAGCCAATTGGCCTATTTCACCTCTTTTCAAACAGGCTTTTCTCTTTTCCTCCTTGGATTTCCATGATTTATTAGCGTGGGTTCAGAGGGAATCCTAAGACTTCCAACATTTAGCTCAGAATAGTCCACTTGAGTTAAAAAACTGCAGTCTGAGAAATCCAGAGGACAGARGTGGTAAGCTTCTCCATTAAGGGTTTCTGGCTCTCTTTCTATGCATCATAAAGAATTTATTTTCAAATAACCAGTGGACTGATTTAAAATATATGTATMTATTAATATCAGACTTTCTTTTAACAGGAAAAAAAGAAATCTAAGTTGGGAGGAAAACAAATTTCAAAACTTCTGAATCATCTGTAGAAAACAAATTACAGTTCCCTGTTCAGCTTTAATAAAATGTCACTTTTAAATTCACAGTAAACTAATGAAAAAAACTGAAAGTTAGTTTTGGCTATTCTTCAGTCTTATTTTATAATTTTCCAATGTGTGTCAGTGACAGACAATGCACAGTGGTTTAATTATTATCTTCTGCTGTGTGAGCATGCTGTGAAATAAAGATTGTGGGGAACAGAAGAAGGAGGAGATAAAATATCCTGACACAAATTAGTAATGAACAYACATTTTGAAATCAGTCTGTTGCTGCTGCCCCTGTTTCTTCAGCTCTTTAGATGCAGYATGCCAGAGAGCCCATCACTTTTATTTCCTCACCAGAATGTGGTGAGGAAACAACTGATTTGTTTTGTTTTGGTGGTTTTTTTTTCCCCATTTAACAACACATTTCCCCAAAAAGAGCAGACATCTGAGGATGATTGCAAACATTCACTCCATCAGTTCTGGGCTCTGTAAGAATCTGACTCTAAATGATTTAGGGAGAACCACTATTTGTCCACTTGTGACGAACAGATTTTTCAAGTTAGGGTACCAGGTTTTTCTGTCTGGCAGACAGATGACAGCCACAGTTTAATCAACCTGACAAAGTAAAGAAGAATGTGTTCAATATTTAACACACAGCATGTAAATAGCCTGTCTATGTTCATGTATCTCTTTGATTCTCAAGAAAATTACTAAGTGGAAATGCTGTAAGAATGCATTAAAACATGAATACTTTTTAATAAACAAAAAGAACCATAGAGTTTAGTTTTAATTAAAGAGCTGATGGAAGCAGTTTTGGAATCATGGTTGTTAATTTCTGTCTCTGTAAAATTTATGAACAGCATTATTCACAAAAGGGTGGCAGAAATCACTGCAGTGGGAAATGGCCAACCATAATTTCCCGTGAGGGCTTTGGAGAAGCTGATCTAARGAAAACATCTCTAATCTCACTTGTGTGCTTTGTACAGAAGAGTCATAAGAGGCATTTGGATGAAGAYATACAAAATAATCAATAGCATTGGTCATACAGGGTTGGGAATTGTGTGATGCCTTCTTAAATAATAAAAAAGAACATGGATTGAAATAGAAATATGAGAACTGCATGCTGCTGAAACATAAATTCTATTTCACTTCACATTAATTTTTCTTGTGCAACTCTTGGATTGAGAGTTTACACTTTACAAGGGTCCAGTTGAAGCTGGACATTTAAAAAGCAAAACAAAAGAAGAGGAAAAATAACCAATCACATGGGATAAGATACACTGTTTTTCAGATGTAATCTAAGTTGTAAGAAGAACATTAAATTATGCATCTATTATTCTTCTGAATGTTTGCTTGCCTTTSCTTTCATTCAGATCTCAGTTGAGGTGAAAAAGGTGTACACATAACTTGTGGTGCAGTAGGGTTTTCATGTCCAAATTCTATTAGTATAAAAAAAGGATCACCTTTCTGCAAAACTCTTCTGTTGACAATAGCATGCCAGCAAGGAGCCAGTTGTTCTAACACAGCTCAAACAAATTTAGCAAAAATCCCACCAGTTCTTCTGCCAGTGCAAACAGATCATCTGCCAAGCTTGCTGCAAAGTAGATCAACAGAGAAATCCAAGCTTGCCTTTGGAAAAAAGACCTTTAAAGGTTAGCACTTTTGATTCAGACTTCTCTTCCTCTTACTCAGAAGATTGCACTTTCAATATAAAAAAATAGTAAAAAGATAGAACATTTATTCAAATTATGTTTAATTATGTGATGCAGGTTKKTATTTTTGSTTTGTTTTATTTTTTCAGAATTTTTGATTGAGCTCATCCTTCCCTGGCCGATTTACCAAAGCAGTAAGTGTTTTCAGCTCCTATTGAAAGATGTAATAATGAAGAGCACTGATAACTTCCCACTGAATCAATATTTCAGCTCTGCTTGAGGCCATTTTCAGTAATCATTGGGTTGAATTGTTTCAACCCTCTTTTTAATATTATTTACAAATGGTTTCATTGTATTTTTTAGGAGAAGTTATGTAAAGTTACCAAGACCTTTCTTTTGAATATGTGTTTTTGCCTTATTAATATTTTAAGACAAAATCTTACCCCTGGTAAGACATTGAAGGGTTGCTTTTGAATACAAGTGCAGAAGAATTATGAAACAGGAACACARAATACAAGCAGTTTAGCCTGTTTACAAATTACATGTTGGCCATTGAGGAATTGTTTTCTGTTTTCTCCTTCCATCCCACCAAAAAGCAGGAAATATGTCTAGCAGCAGCAGCAGCAAGACAGCTCTTCCAAATAAGTGTAATTTGAAGGTGAGTTCAATTAATTTTTCAAAATTTACTCATTATCMTTAGTATTTTTCAGACAAGAGAGAAAGTATAGATATTTCCCTCTYTTGWATGACAGGATTGTCACAAAGAGGGGTGTGGGGGAGATTCTCTTTTGCCTTTGCAAACGAAAGTCAACACGAAATAAAGGATCACTACAAACATGCATGGTTCAAATGAAATCTGCTCCACTGAGTCTCACAAAAAATCAGGTCTCTACTAATGCTTGGAAGAATGATTCAGGAAGAGAAACTAGCCCTGGGACTGTGAAGCTGTGTAGGCTGTATGGACATGAAGGTGCTATGATGGGAAGGCGTTTTCAGACTGTTCCTCTCCAAAGTAGTTTTTTCCCCAGCTCATCACTACTTGATACCTTAAAGGGTTCCCCTCTCTGCCATATTTCTCTCAGGCTGCTGCACTCTCTCATTTTTTTGAGGGTATCAAATGGTGCAGGCTGTCTGGCATCATATATTTAAGCAGTGCATTTTGAAAATGTAGTGATGTCCCTAGAATTTAGGTGATATGCCAGAAAAAGAATTGCACTTCCTTAATTACTGTRTGAGCTTTCCAACCTTGGGCTTACATTGATTTTCAGTAGCTGAAGATCTGCTCATTTGCTTTACAACTTTCCCTATGCCATGGGTCAGTTCATCCCCAATTTTCCAAGCGTCTTTTCTTGTTTAGCTGTTAGTTTTCTTATTTTATATTTCCTTCAGCAAATATTTTGGGGCTGAGTGTTTCAACACTATTCTCRTGGAAAAATACTTCCCTCTGCAATGTTTATTTCCAGTCAGCTCTTTTGTTGTTTTGCCTTTGAGCTGTTGCTCTTACTCCTAGAGTCCCACAAGAACAAGAAATGCAGATGGATRCAAGGAATGAAAAAAGCACATTACTCTCCTGCCTGGATAATAACACTTCTGCAAACATTAAATAAAACATTCCTGACAAAAATGTGTCTTGCTTTTGGTTTATTACGGACTAGATTCTTCTCCATTGAAATCCAATTCCCAAAGTCCCAGGGATTTTGATATAAACCAAATGTTATCCCTTGATCAAAGAATGCGTACTTTCTGCTTCTATTGACGTGGCAACATAAAAACAGGTATGTTACTTTCCCTGTACTTACAGCATAAATTGAAACTTAAAATGAAATTTTTGGGTTTTAAAGCAAGACAAAGCAAAGATGATCAACGTCTTTTCTAGGTCTAAGAGACTGAATCTCTRTCAGAGTACAATATTTTGAAATGGCTCGATCTTTGATCAAAAAAGATGTTACCTAAAGCAAACATGTTGAGGATGTTTTAGGACACGCCCAGTGGGGCTCCATCACCTTACATAATTTCCTTCAAGACAATCTTCYAGTTCCCATTTTCACAGACAACACTCCTATCCTTTGTCATAACATTATTATTATTTCATTTGTTATGATAAAGAATCCTTTCAGTCACACACAGCCTGCATGGCCAACCTGGACAATAAACAAGAATGCTTGAGAAAATCCAGTGGTTCTGGGCAATAAGAAGAATGCCTTGTGCTCCCTTATTCTCACGTTCCTTTCCCAGATGGCACTGGAGCCCATGCTGGAGAAGGGCAGAAAATGATCAGGATGTCAGTGGTGGTGGTTTATCTTTTTTGGCTTTGGTAGGATTTTGTTGTTGTTGGTTGTTTTCAGTTGGTTGTGATTTTCTTTCTTTCTGTTTTTTCAAAAAATCTGCTTCCTTTCTCATGCCTTCCTGTAACAGACTTGACTTATGAGATAGGCCTTGCAGTGATTAGACTTGTACAATTACAGTGCAGGCATAGAAGAAGCTCACATTTTGAGAGCAAAATTCCTAAATTATGGTGTTGTACTTGCATGTATTCATCATAATGCAGATTGCACAACATAATACTAAGGGCCAARAATAAACCTATTCCAAAATACATATTTTGGAAAATATCAGTTTGAATATCTCCAGAATCATGTTAAAGATTAAAGACAAATTAAATACTGTAAATAATATAGTAGAAATGCCTTATTACTYAATGCAAGAGAAAATATTTCACAGAAATATTTTTGGTTTTGTTTTCATCTAAAGTTTTCATTTTCTTTTCTATGGCAAGCCTCAGGAATCAGTAAAAAAAGGAGAAATATTTTTCATTTATTGTATCACCTTTTTCACAATGC
>CADDXX010000160.1:310601-330048 GCA_902810485.1 Alauda arvensis | reverse complement strand
ATCAAACATGACAGAAACATAGGTGATTTCTTATCACTTTTTAAAGATACAACCTTACAATGTTTGGAACTTAAGAATGTCTTAATTCTTAATAATTAATTAATAACTTAGGAATTCCATAGCTATCTGGAAAGAGCTATGATGGGTTTGTTAAAGCCTGTAATACAATATAATGATATTGCAGTAATGGTCTACTAACTGAGTCTTGATTTAGCAAAGCACTTATGCATGGCCTTAAATTCTCATTTATTCTACATGGCCTGAAGGCTTGCTTTTCATAGAAAGATGGTGTAAAATAGGTTTAGCCAAATGAGAATACAAGCAGGTTAAATTAGAATTGATTTTTAAGCACAAATTGAGGTCTTGAAAACACATTATTTCTGTGTAAAAGCATTCACACTTATTTCAGGTAGAAAAAGAGTTTTGAAAATACATGTCATCAGATTCTCATACAWGTTAACAGCTGTAAGGAAGATGAAACAAAATTAAGAACAACTATGCTGTGATCAGCAAAAGAAAAGCSATTAGAATGGATACAGCTCATTTTTAACAGAATAARATGTTTCTTGTAAGTGAAAAACCTRTCTTCTCTTTCTGGAAAGGAGTTTAGCAATGGTAGTGAGTCATGTATATTGCCTATTTTATGGATTAAAATTCCTCTACCACATCAGTTAAATCATAAATGTGAAAGAAAGGAAAATTCTTTTAAAGATTGAGGATGAGACTCTGAATGGTTCTTGCCTTTGTCATAATRGATAGTGCAGTTAAAATCTTCCCCCAAAATCAGCCCTTTATGAGGTAGACAATTCAATGAAAGGCTACTTAAACAGTAATTCAAAAGAGCTCCTTTCCTTCCCTCAGTAGTGGAACAAATGTTAGTGAAGCAAGCACAAATATGATCAAAGTTGTCCTGAACTTTTAATAACATTTTAATAGCCCAAAACCAAAATAGGAATACCATAATTTGTATCTAAAGATTTTTTTTAATAAACACGATTCAGTTTTTGGCAACTGCACATATTTATGCTGTCATAGGAAGACTTTATCATGAATTAATGTATTTTAAAATTAACCTGTGAAGAATTACTTTGGTAGCAGTTCACAGAGTATTTTACTCCAGGTGAATCTCTGTTCTCTGAGTGTGGTTCACTCAGARCCTTCAGATGCAAGGAAAAGCCAGAGGAGCACTGGTGAGGTCAGTGGGCAGAGCAGGGTGTCTGAGGCAGAATCAGGATGGCAATTTCCCTGAGCTCCCCAAGAGGCATCTGGCACAGTGCTGGCTCTCAGGGGCATCAGCCAGGAAATCACAACTTCTTGAAAGGAAGTAAAGGTCTGTTCCTTGCTTATCCTCTTGATATGGAGAGGGTGTGGTGTCTACAGCTGGRTAGAGTGATTCAATTCTACATGAAGGAATGAAATTCCTGCAAGGAATAACTGATAGAATTCTTTTTCAACAGTGCTGATAATACTTGTATGAACTGGGTTCAATGGATTTAAGCTGGAAGTTGGAAAAAAAATTTCCTTTTAACAGAAAAATAGTGAGCAAAATAAGGTAACTGCTTTTAAGGATACTTCCTTGCATCTTGAAATKCAGGGGTGTGTTCTCCAGCAGAGCAGGTGAACTGAACAGAATGGTGAGAGATGTCCTCTGCCCACATGCCAGTTCTGGCTGTGCATCAGTGGCTGACCAGACCACCGTGAATGGAGACCTCACAGGACTGCAGTTTTGGTGGGTGGTTAGAGAAAACTTTCCTATAAGATGTTGGCCCTTTTACTGGCAAAAGAAAAAGTCAGTCCAGGGTGTGGATGACAAAATGGCTCACATGAAAGATGTGTGCATGTATGAGATGAGCTATGGCAATTCTGGTGCACCATGCACCACATATGTGCTGTGTGTACATATATGTGCATTGTCCACAGCACATGCCAGATGATGCACTGTGACTTAAACTGTAATTTTAAGACTAAACCAAGTAAAGTAATTCAACCCTGCCATAAGCTGAGAATACAAGAAAACACAGATACTGCAGGCCAGGCAATGTGTAACAATTTCTTATTCTGTAGTATCATGAAAATGTGCCAGAGCCCAGACCTATTATCTAAATTTTCAGTGAAAAAAGTGTGAAGCWTTGCAAACCCCTTCTGCCTTCTCTTTCTCCACATATATATGAGTAACTTAAAAATAACCAAGAGACCTTTCAAAGTATCTATAAAATGCATATATTTGTGTATATCAGCATCACAGAGCTAAACAGTTCCATCTGCTGAACTACTAAAGAAAACCAGGCAGATGATAAAACATCTTGGGGTTGGCATGTCTTTCTTCATRGATAGTGGCAAGAAAGAAGTCCTAGTATAGAGGAAAGAAACAGCAAGTGATATTCCCATATTTTTCAAAAAAATAATGAAGCAGTGCGGCACTGATATGCAACACATTGTTATGGAGAAACTCTTTCTAGAAGTGTTCAAAGAGAGCTTCTTCACAGATTCTTTCTGCAGCTCCACACACACACACACAMAAGTTACTTTTCCATCAGCCTCTGAAACATCCTTTTAATATCAACCAGGGAGGAGGCAAATGTGTATTCTTCTGCTTGCTTTTACACTGYGTGCAATGCACAGCTCTTGTGCCATCYCTACCTGTTAACCTGTGACTTTGTGACAAAATRCATTCTTAGGCTGCCCTTTTGGAGAAATCATGATGCTTTGAATTCTCTAAAGCTTATTAAGAATAGCAGGAAATCAATGAGCTTTTGTATTATTCCTCAAAGTTGTGGCAGTGTTTAATATCAYTGCTCTCTAGGTAAGGTTATGTAATGGAGTGTGGCAGAGACAGAAGTCACTGATTTATGCAACATAAATTCTATCAAATTTAACCTTACATTTTATTTCAGCAGGGTTTTGTATAATTAGAGCAAAAGCTAGATATCAAATAATTTCTTAGATTCAGACTTCTCTAATGAAGTTGGCCACTGATCAGATAAATCTGATCTAAAAAAACCCCTAATTAGACAACTGAGTATTGCCTTTTGAAAATCAAAATAAACAATCAAGTAACAAAAAACCACCCCAAAACCATACACAGAAGAAACCAGCAACCTGAAATCAGAATGAAGAAAAGTTGACTCAATATGTAAGTTCTCTTTAAGGATAAAATGTTATCAATTTTTTCAGTTGATATCTAATATTTAACAAATCATGAAGCTTCCTCATGTTTATCGTTTGCAGTGAGCCTGAAATGCATTTTGGAATGGAGCAGTTCCTTATCTCACCCAAATGCCTCTGTAAGCCCATACTGAAGTTATGCTGAACCTGCAGCTGCAGCCATTTGAAAGGAATTAATACCAGCATTTGAACATAAGCTGCCAAATAGTTTTTCAAGACCTATAAAGTTACAGTATTTTTTAGAGTAAGACTTGAAAAAGGCAACTAATACTTTCAGGAATTACTTATACAGCTCTAGTTGTCCCAGACTACCTGAGTTCTGTGCAAATTTGCTGCATAGCATTTTTTTTTTTTCCTCAGGAAATGTCAAGGATTAAAGCACTTTAAAAAGATAGGAGCAGCTAAAAGATCATTCTAGCTGAAGATAACCAGTTTCAGCCTTCCTTCTGTGGTTGAATGCTTCCCTCCCCCTCATTCTCTCATCTCTGAAGCAGAAAGTAACAGAAGGAAGACTTCTGTATTCTTTACAATGYGTTCAGGAAAGTACACTTATTTTGATGAAGGCCTAGACTCAAAAATTAATTTTGACAGAATGAATTACCAAAGACAGTAGAAACTCATTTTCATTAAAAAATGTAGGAAATAAATCTMCTTATAGTGAAATTTTTGTGACTCATCTTGACCTTAGTGATTCTAGTTGTGCAGGCACCTAGCATAATGAATTTCTGAAATTTTTACACTAAGTGGGTTGCTTAATTAGTCTCACTGACTCCCCTTTCAGAAGTAGAAATCTTTTCAAGATTTAGAAGTAGAAATCTTTTCAAGATTTTCAATAGAAAAACCCCAAACTTCTGGCTCACTTACCACAGCGAGCCAGTTCATCCCTGGAATAAATTGATTGAGTAATACTGAGCTGAAGGACGAATTACTTTGGCTCATGCAGTCTCACTTGTTTAACATATGTAAAAACTCCAAGCTAACCAGGGCAAATATAAAAGCAGCCTAGACCTTCAGTATTAAAATTGTCTGCAGAGGTAGGCTGTGTAATGTGGGGTTTATTGAATCCCTGCAGCTTCCCAGCAAAGCTCACTGTGTGAGGTGCATGTACAATATCCTGGCGTAATTTAAATGAAAATGTTGACAAGCCCTAAAAGCTCCATTAGGTGGTCTAARCTAAATAGACAGCCATTTGCCATGTCCTCAACACCTGCTACTTAAAACAAGTACTGTTTCYATGTATTACTAGAAGGTATTATTTATCAATGGTGTAATGATGAATTTAGAGGAATTCATGTTTCTTGGGGATGAAAATTACAAAATACACGAAACAGCTTTTATTTTTCAGCATAAAAGGACTGTGGAAATATAAATAAGCATCAGCTCAAATCAGCACTTTGTTCCTGAGTTATGGTTTGTACGTTTCTTATTGCAGTGCAGAAAACCATCCTACACCCSTGAACTGTAAAGTATCCAGGCTGGGAGAGCTGTGGCATGCAGAGAGGCTGTCARGCTTACCTGTCTTTCCAAAAGAAATATGCTTCATGGACATGAACTGCCACTCTGCTGAGTACCTTGATCTCCCAATGAAAAATGGAAGTACTCATCATCTCACAGGAGCTCACTTACACGTGGTCTTTAATGATTTTGTACTGGACAGCTGTCATCCAATCTCAGCACCTCATCTGTAGTCAGCAAGGCATTTTTCTGGCATGTGCTGAGGTCCTTTTGACAGTTTAACATATGCTGCTGTGTTTTGTTGAACATGGTTGGACTYGAGCATGTTGGACTTTTCCTTAATGCTTCACTGAATAGGTGGTTCTTATTGAAACTGATTACTTTGCAAGGMTGGAGCCTGAAAAGTAAGAGATGAATGCTTTAACATTTCCAGKATTGAAATATGAAGTCTAACTCTGAGATCATCAAAGGCCAGCCATACTACAGCAATTATGCCTCTGTTGCTTACTTTTGATGAAGTTCCTTTTTCAATTATGTGATTCTGTGTCCAACACATCAAAATACTTTGTTATTGTCTTCCAGTCTAATAGACTAGATATACAATGTCCCCTTTTAGCCTTTGCCTTGATTTTATTCATCAGTGGGTTTTCCTACAAACGTGTAAGTGATCTGAAAATTAACTTAAAAAATCTTAACAGAGTCTGTGGGTTTCCTGGAAGCTGCATAACAACCCTAGAAACAAATTTCCCAAACATCCTCTSAATTTACTCTAAAGGATTTTTGACAACCAGAACTTTTACTAAGGCTCACTATTTTTCACAATAATTCACTCACATAAAAAACAGTTTGGAGGCAGGTGAGGATGGGGGAATTGTGGCTAAAACTTAGATAATGTTAAATTCATATATTTAACACTATCACATCATAGAATAAATCACTGGATCAGTGATCAGTGCAATCACTGGAGCAATAATAGCTTACATTATAGTTTTTTCTTAATTTTGTCACTTGAACTGTCAGGGAAACAGCCTTTCTAACAGGCTTCCCACAGAGCAGGGTAGTGGTGTCTTGGCCTGCTGGGCCTGTTTAGCCTGGAGAGGAGAAGGCTCAGGGGTGACTCAATAATGTGTAAATACCTGCAGGGAGAGTGCARAGAGGATGGAGCCAGGCTCTGTTCAGGGGTGCCCAGTGGGAGGACCAGAGGCAATAGGCACAARCTGAAACAAGGAAAGTTTTCYCTGAATATCAGGAGACATTTTTTCACTGTAAGGGTGGCTGAGCACTGGCAGAGGGTGCCCAGAGAGGTTGTGGAGTCTCCATCCTCAGAAATACTCAAAAAGCTGTCTGAACATGATTCTGAGCAACTGAMTGTAGGTGTCCCTGCTGGAGCCCAGACTAGACAATTTCCAGCRGTCCCTTCCAACCTCAGCCTTTCTGATTCTTTGATAGCAAGATTYTGGGCACAGCAGTGCAATRAGTTGTAAATTGTGAAGGATGCTGTGTGTCACAGGAGTGTTCACTGGGCCTTGTCATGCCAGATCTGGAATGGATTTTTAGAAAAACATTTGTCCTGTAGCAGTACTCTGGGTGAAAGCCCTAGCCTTTTCCTCCCCTCACCATGTTACATGCTATTTTATTAAAAGAGGAAGGTAATTTTCAAAYTATCAAACCAATATATCTTAAGAGCTTCAGGAAGCTCCCATGTATATCAAGACATATGAAATTGGTGTATGAATGGAAAAGAGCTGCTGGGTTTAGGGGGAAAACATCTCACATGATGGAAATTCTCACACACCCTGGCTAAGTAGAGGCAGTGTACTTAGCTCACTAAKTTAACTTTGAAATACTTTAGAATATCCTTAAATTCAGTAAAAGGGATGAAAAGCAATGAAAAAGGGACATATGTCCTTTATTCAAGAAAGACTTTCACAGCCAAAGGGTACTAAAATACTTAGACTGAATAAGTAATTGCAACCATTGCTCAGTGAAATGAAACTTCAGAATTTATCATGACAGGTTYGATGCTGCTGTAGCAATACACTGAAGCTGATTAAATGTTAAACATATGCTCTAAGTGCTTAGTCTTTTTAAAAGTAATTTCATTACTTAATAAGATTCAACCATGGGTATGGATTGCAAATTTTCCCAAAAATTCAAAGTGTAATCCAACATTGTCATTATTATTTCTTCCTCTATTTTAGGTAGGTAGACTTTAAATTCAGATGTCCATCTCTGTGAATCCAGAAGAGTTTTAGGGACTTGGAAAACACTGCAAGCCAAACAGAAGCTGCTGCACTAAGTCTACAATTTTGTCAATAAAAATGAAAAAAAAAAAAATCTCTCTTGACATTTTAGTGTGGTGATCAGCCAAGATATTGATGATGGTAAAACTTTTTTTTCTTACTGATGAAAATTCCTCTGTTGATCTTAATTACAGAAATCAAATKCTTTCAATTAATTTGCTTTCACGATTTAGTGATTCAAATTAGAATTKAGCTTTTCAAACTTACTGATTTAGGACATTTGTGTTGATAGGCCCTCTTGTGACTTTATTTTAAATATTATGTAATAATTTTGGATAGCAATCTACAAATTAGAATGAAAAATTAGAGCAGTGCACTTCAACTATATGAGAGATCCAGCATTATTTCTGTTCTTTGATTTGATTAGGGAAGCTCCTTGATGAGCAAGTGATTAAAAGAAACATATTTACAGCTAGTGAATATCTTGTGAGTATGAGATTGCAGAAATGCTACCAGCCAGCAGCCTTCAGCATTACACTGAAATGTCATGCAGTGAAATGCATTCCTGACYCCTTCCCTGCTCCTGGGCTCTGCCTGGTGGAGGATGGAGGGGTTATAACTTTCAGCAGGACCAGGATGGGAAGGACAGAGATTCCTGATATATTCATTGTCACCAACAAATCCCAAGGTATTCTGGCAAACTGATGCAAAAGTAATAATTATTACACTGTTTAGTTTCCCTTAGGTATGAACTATGACATTGTTTCTCCTTATCTTTACTTGACATGGCAAACAATACTGAATTGCTCATCAAATCAATATTTTTATTTCCAAAACAGGCAACACGACCTCAGGATTCCCAGGAAGATRCAAAATCCAGAAGGTACTTGCACAAGATGACAAATAATCAAGTTATATTGTTAGCATTTCTTCTTTTAACTTATTTTTTATTGTTATTGTTTCACAGCTGGACAAACTACAAGGCTATATGCAGTGAATTGCTTTAACTGGGTGCTTGTGGTACTTTTTAAAAGATGACACAACTGTCTTTCAAAGTATCTGCATTCATACAGTTCAAACCTGTATTTTATGGTCTCTGTGCCTGTAAAGAAAAAAAGCTGAACATTGTTGTGGTAAAGAAGACAAGCCTAAAGGTGATATTTCTAACTGTTAAGTTAATGAGACAACAAAAAAAGAGCATTTTCCAGAACAGGACAGACAAATGTCCATCAGAGGTGGTCATGGGAAGATCAGAGTAAGGAAATGAAATGGATTTTCTCCTGAAATATCTTCCACTTTCATAGTCTAGGCTATTGCTTAACTCCTGTGTTGACCATCAGCAACAAAGAACCCTGTGGACATGCAGTGCATAAAACATAATCATAGAATCACAGAATTAAGTTGGAAAAGACCTTAAAGGTCATTTAGTCCCACCACTAACCCAGCACTGCCTAGTCCTAAACTCAGGACTAAACCAAGTCCTTGAGTGCCACATTTACATGTCTTTTCAAAAGATAAATTATTAAAGTTATTAAACAGGACTGGCCCCAGTACTGACCTGGAAACACACTTCTGACCAGCCACCCAGTGGATTTATCTCCTTTCACCATCACTGTCTGGGCTTGACCATCTAGGCCAGTTTCTATCCAGGAAAAATACAGCCACCAAGGTGTCAGCAGCCAGCTTCTGCAGGAGAAGGCTTTGGGAAATGGCATAAAAGGCTTTGCTAAGGTCCAGGCAGACAAATCCACAGCGTTTCCCTCACCCACAAAGTGGGTCACACTGTCATAAGAGCAGGTGAGGTTGGTCTCAAGCAGGMCCTGCCTTTCCTAAGCCCATTCTCATTGGATTCCCTTTTTGTCCTGCCTGGGTCATGTGATGGCACTCAGGATGATCAGCTCCACGATCTCCCCTGGCACCAAGGTCAGACTGACAGGCCTCTATTKCCCTGGAAATCTACTTGTGGCCCTCTTTGCCACTGTGGATCACATTTGTCAACTTCTAGTCACCTACCCAGCTATCCAAGCCTGCCAATAAGAGATGGAATGTGGCTCTGTGAGCACTTCTGCCAGCTCCCTCAGTATCACAGGTGGAGTGGAATTTCCAAATCCAGTGCTCTCTAAAAAACCTCAAACTTCAGTCTTCCACAGAAAGCAACCTGCAGAGTTTTATCTACTACAGAAATGACCAAGGTGTTCCCAGTTGCTTTGCAGCAACCTCCCACAGAYAAGCACAGAGTCAGTATAGTTTATCTGAGAGGCTGCTGTAAAATAAGATATCATAAAAAAATCATTAAACATGACTCATAATAACTTGGTGCCCATTCAAACAACATGATAGTACTGGATAGGTACTGTCTAAATGGAACAGGGAAAATACATTTAAAGAAGCAGCAGAAAGATATCTAGATGACAAAGCAAAAACTGAAATTAATTTTTGAAAGTGTTCATTAGCAGATAGTTTCCACATGACCAGACACTTATTATTGAACTAATAGCACTGTTTTGAGAAAGTGTGTGTTTTATCTCTTATATGTAAAAATTTAATTCTGGTAAATTACTTTATTCTTATCCCCAGCAAAATAACCAGCTTATTTCTCTTACCATATATGCAATAGTGTGTGAAGAGTGTGCACATGCACAGAGTCATTCAAAAGAGAAATTTTCCATTGCTTTTCTTGGCCTCTCTTAGTGAGATAGGAAATTTTCCCATTAAAAACAAAACAGAACAAAAATACTGCAACTGAAGAAAAAAACCCCAAACTCTGCCTCTTGTATGAAACCTTGTAATCACAGAGTCCTCATCACTGTGCCTAATCCAAACATTTGGGGATCAGCCAGTAGTTGTCCAAATGATTTTTAAAGATTGCTTCCAAGCCAAAAYTCAGATTCAAAATTGCTGAAACCCAGCTTCATACTTGGAAGACCTTCCCAGCCCTTTTCTTTAGATATTGATGGTAAAGAAAACAGCAGCCCAATTTCAGAAATGGGCTCTACTGATGCACCTTCTATCATGCACTTGAGCAGGTGTGAGAGGAGTGATGACAGCCAGAGCTGTGAGACTGACATGAATTAACAGGAATCACTGRTATATGATGAAGATTTTATTTTCTTGCTGAGCTAATCAGTGAGAACACAGGCATTGAGGGAGTGAGAGTGCTCTGGAGCTGCTTGGCTGTAATCATCAGTGAAGAGTAGAAGGGACTGAAATGGTCAGGAAAACAGGAGTTTTGAACAGGAGACAGGCAGGTTACAAGGGAGATGCTGGCTGTTAGCTAAAAAGGAGAAGGGAAAAAAGAAAAAAAAAAGAAGAAAAAAAGAAAAAGAATAATTTGCATGGGTAATGGTATATAGTCCAAACAATGAAATTAAGAGTGCTGACAAAGTTCCAAGATGTGTATTTTTTACATTATTTGATTATGCTGTCACTCAGAACTGAAGAAACTTCTCTGAATTTTGTATTTGCTTTACATTTTCAAATTTTTATCTTGTGGAGTGAGCCTTTAGTTTTGACTGGCTTCAGTTTTTCAGTTGATCCTATTGATGCTGTAAGGATAAGGAGTGAGTAACAAAGACTGGATTTGTGGGAGTTTTTCTATTAAATACATCAATTTGTGTAAAGAGTGATTAATTAATCTGAAAATACACTTTGCTRATTAATTCTTTTGAAAAAAAAGTTAGATAGGCTCGATGTCACATTCTTTGCTATGGCAGTGAACAACCAGTCTTTGGGATCTGGGTTGCTAATGCAGTAAAATGGTTAATTGCTACTTTTTGTGCAGGTGGGAGCCTCTTAAAACAACTTTTTGATTTCCCTTTTTCTCTGGTAAGAATATATTCCCTAAGTCTCAAAGAAGTTGACTCCAATTTACCAAAGGCTTTGACATCACACCCTGAGAGCTATGAACAAATCAATGTGTAGAATATTAACCTGTCACAATGCAGAAATGTGTTTCCTTGCACTGTCTTCTAAAGAGAGTTTTTATCAGGCGTCTCTCTGCATCTGTGAACTGCAAGTCAAATTCAACTGAAAAATTGCACACTCAGAGGTGTGAAAGTTTCCTGTGAAATGGAGAAAAAAGGCCCAACTGGCAGCCATTAGAATGTCAGAACTCAGTGAGARCTATTGTCCCTTTATGAGAGAGCAAGGCAACTCTGCTGAGATAAWTCTGTGCTGGGAACATTGGCAGATCTGGTGGGTGGCAGAAAGTGTTCATGGGAAAAGGGAAGGTATTTTGAGCTCTAGTAGCTTTGATAGAAGCAACTGTGCTCTGATATAGTGTGTCTTCCCACAGAGTAGATAAAACACATGAWAAGGAATGTTGAGAGTGTTGTATGAGAGATAGCAAGGCTCGACATTGTTTGCCACAGCTTCCATCAAAAAAATTTAGTCTGTTTGCCCCAACAATGATGCTTTTTTTCTTCCTTCCAGCATGAAAAATCATTATGTCCCTTGTGATAAAAAAGGAAATAAAGGAGTCAGGGCAGTGGGGAAAGGGAGAGGAGTAATACTTCTTCAACACGTCTTACACTTGCCCCCTGGAAAATCCACAGAACAAAAAAACCAAAACCAACCAATGATACTAAGGTTGGTAATGTTGCCTAAAATTCAAGGCAGCATTATTAATGGGGACTCTAACTGTACCCCACTTCTCCCAAATCACATATATGTGCCTTGATGGTGACTGGTACTGAACAGATCCAATAAACCTCTTCTACCTCCAYGTGCCCTGAGGTGATTAAAACACAGGGTGGATGATTGCTGGCAAGTTGTTTACACTGCCTGGATCTCTAGGGGAAGATTTTGTGCTAGCTTTTGTTTATGTTACTGAACACAGCTGAAAATCATTATTTCCCTTGAAGGATAATGTAGCAATAACAAACTTTTATTTTCCCAGTCATCTAATAGATGACACTGGTAAATGTAGCTACTGTCTATATTGTTACAGAAATTGGATAAATGTAGARCAGAAATTATTCATTTGCTTTTTGGGCTAAAGGCACATATGTCAGTCAGCAGCTAGAGATTTCATAAGAATGAAGTCACTTGTGCTAGAAAGATGTGGAGAGTGTAGATTAGAGGTGTCCCATACCACAGTGTTCCATTCCACTTTGGCAAAACCAAATGAAAAAATCTTGCTAAAATCTTTCCATCTATTCTCTTGTGGAAAACATATATATATTCTTGATGAAGATCAGACCTGAATGAGAAGCCTATGAATTATATTTTACATGTGGATGCATATGATGAAGATACCAAATGTACCAGCTTTCCTAACACTGAGCACCTTTAAGAGAGRCACTGACAAGGTGGGTAAAATATGTGTGACTGCTTGCTTCATGGAAATGTTTCTCYGCTTTCTCAGCTCATTTTATTGTGGATTTAACAATAGGAACATGTTCAAATGACCCTTGTTTGCCTTAAGAATGTATGAGCTGTCTGGTGCTTGTGAAGCTATATTAAACACAGAGTTGTGCTTGGTGAGGTGCTATAAAACAAACCATTTATTTTATTGGTGCCTATTTCAATAATACTTACGGATACACCTAGTTACACAGTAAATCCATAGCTACAAAAGATAGTAAAATTTCTTAGTTTCAGTAATTCAATTTATTATTTCAGAATTTARGCAAAAAGTCTTACGTTTATCAAAAATAAAGGATCAGTATAATAAGTGAAAGAATACAAGGGGCTACTAAGTTTTGCCAACAGCAAATAATCTCAGTCACGTAAGAGTTGTGAAAATTATCACTTTCAGTTGCACATGTAACTAAGACACAGYGATGTTAATAAGCCTCTTCCCACTTTATTGGGATGAATTGCACCTATTTGCCTTTGAGCACATAATAAACTGTTATGTAAGGGTTTTACTCTCAGTCTTATCCAATCAGTTCAATGAACACAGAGTGGCTACATCATCCTTCTTCTCCAGTCCCTGGTATCTGCTTTACGCTGGTGAAAACAAATTCTTGCAACAAGAGAGCAGTTATGAGTAATCCTTTTGATAATTTTCAGTAAATAACTGATTAAGTGGAGAAAAGATTCATCCCCTTATAGCTAGAAGTGGTGCCAATAACTTGTTCTATAAAATTATGTCCAGTATATAGCATATAAGCTGGTTGGTTGAATTCTATTATAATATGAGAAATATGTTAGAAATGGCACATAAAAATCTCTGGACTGTGTAACTATTCTGTCAAGGCAACAGAATATCTTTTGAAATCTAAGGTGACAGAGTTTGACACAATGAAGATTCATATTCATAAAAGTTTCTTAGGGAAAATAATAGACAATGGGAATGGATCAGTATAATCTGTCAGGGTAAGGCAGACCAAGCAGATGTTGTTTTGACTTTTCCAGTGATTCTTAAAATCAACAAGTTAGTTACTTAACTTTTGCTGTCATTTCAGATAATGGCTGAGTCGTGTACAGTGCARCATTACTGTCAAAGATTTGTTGCACTATCTACTTGTTCTATAGCAAGKGAAAGTCTGTTTGAAAATGTATGGGTGAAGGGAGAGAGTGAAACAGAAGGACTGCAATTCTGGTGAAACACTATAGCATATGGTAAATATAAAGCATTTCATATCTGCATTAGACGTAGARTGCGCATCTCTCTTGGCTGGAAATATGAAGATATTTTATTT
This sequence comes from Alauda arvensis, assembly GCA_902810485.1. NCBI lineage: Eukaryota > Metazoa > Chordata > Aves > Passeriformes > Alaudidae > Alauda > Alauda arvensis. The sequence goes on along the minus strand of CADDXX010000160.1, from coordinate 316,538 downwards.
AAAGACAAATAGAAGGAATTATCATTGCTTAAATATGAGTGCTTTTCTACTTCTTATAACTGGAAAATATTTTACTTTGTAGAAGTAATAGTTATGATGTSTATGAGACACTGGAGAACAACTTTGTGGAAATAGACCCGTGGGTCCTGATTGATGAGAAGCTGAACATGAGCCAGCAGTGCTCTGGCAGCCAGGAGGGCCAACCCTGAGGACATCAGGCACAGCTGGSCAAGGGAGGGGATTGTTCTGCTCTGCTCTGGGTTGGGGCAGCCTCACCTTGAATATTGTGTGCAGTTTTGGGCTCCATGGTGTAAAAAAGACACTAAACTATGAGAGAGCTTCCCAAGGAGGGCAACAAAGATGGGGAAGAGCCTTGAAGAGAAGCTGTGTGAGGAGTGCCTGAGGTTGCTTGGTCTGCTCAGCCTGGAGAAGAGGGGACTGAGGGGAGACCTCCCTGCAGGTACAGGTACAGCCTCCTGTGAGKGGAAGAGGAGGGGCAGACCCTGATCTCTGCTCTGTGGTGACAATGACAGGATCCAAGGGKATGGCCTGAAGTTGTGTCAGGGGAGGTTTAGGCTGGATATTACAAAAAAGTCTCTTCACCCAGAGGGAGGCTATGCACTGAACAGACTCCCCAGGGCAGTGGTCTGTCGTTGTAAGACATGAAAGAAAAATAAAAGACTCCAATAYTTCAGTAGACAAAAGTACAAAAGCTCTATTCTCTAATTTCTGCTCTCTTTTTATAAGGGGTTCCAACACAGACCTAACATGATTGGTGAATAGGAATGACACACCTCTARTCCCATTGGTTAAACTAGAGAAACAGCAAAATACCACCTGACAAAGACTGTTTTGAGAAAGATAGCTGTTTGCCAAGATTATTTTGAGAAGAAACTTTCCAGAGAATTTTTCCCCTTGGGAACAAGTTAGCAGGCTRAAATCTCTCAGACCCAGAAATATCAGGCCCACAGTGGTCACAGAGCATTTGGACAACAGTCTTGGGCATTTGATGTGATTTTTTTGGGTTGTCCTATGCAGGACCAGGGGTTGCACTCGATCCTTGTGGGTCTGTTCTGTGATTCTTTGATATATTTACTATTTCATTAGTGCTTTTTCTGTAAGTGTTCTTCCTCAAAGATGGCCTTTCCCAGGTTGTGGCAATGTATTTGGACAGGCAAATCTCATTTATAAATTTCAGCTTGCAAATCGTAATTTGAGCTTTGTGATTTTTTTTTATTAAATACTGGATTTCTTCAGGCAGAGTTATAGGCTTTAAACAGACTTTGATTAAAGGTAACTATGCTTAATTTCTTCTCAGTGGATTCAGAGGATCAGCATGCCTTTACTCATGAAACAAAAGATGGTGCCTTAAACTGAAGGAGTTGTGTCACCCTAATTATACCAATCTTTTTCTATTCAGAAGTTACACAAATTGCAACAACTAAAGAATTTCAGCAGATAGTAAAATCAGATTCTTAATTTTAGTGTGAGTCATAAAGATTTAATGTTTTACAGCTTTGGACCTGAAATAAGACATCTTAATTATCTTAGCAGTTTCACAYATAGTGATTTACTTGCCACCTCCTACCCAGGAACCGGGGGGTTTCCTTTCACTCAGTTAAATTTCCAGAAATGCATGTCATATATGCTGTACTCTATTGCCTTCTTTAACTGTGTTCTTTTCTATATATCATATCCCATTATGTATGTATWAGTGTTGTTAATGAAGGGATTTGTGTCTCTCTGAAGTTTTAGAGAATATCATTGTCTTTGTTTTGTTGTCTGTTTGATTGCTTGGCTTTTTTTACAGTATTTCTTATTAAGCAAGCAGTTTCTCTGTTAAATTTAGAGAAGAACTTAAGGTTGTGAGGGGCAGGGGGTTAAAAGAAACCCAAATGTTCTGAGAAGGGCTGTTATAGTACCTCAGGGAGTGAGAAGGTAAGCTATCTTCAGCTGGAAACCCAGACCTCAGTAGARCAGGAAAAGTGAAATAAATTTCCTGCAAAATGCTATAGCAACATTCCTAAACATAAAACTGTATTCTACCTTCAATGAAAAGTAAAGTATTTTCCACAGAAAGCAAAACCTGGAATTTTTTCCTTAAAATATTGAAAGATATGCACATATGGACTCTCAAAGATCAGCACTGAAAAACACTTCAGAAAGGGAATTTGGAAGTGCCATGGTCAAGTGGGAAATTCTGCAGCACCTACTGCAGGATTATGGAGGTGATGGGTCTCCAGTAACCTCCTGTGTTTCCACTTATAGGAAATTTCAACATGCACTAAGATGTTCAAAACRTCCTGAAAGGCAATTTTGCAGAGAGCCCCACAGGGCTGACTAATGCAGCTCAGTCCAAACAGGTTATATGTTTATACTCATATATATTTTCAAATGTCCAGTCATGAGGAGRACTCAAAAGATAATGGCAGATTTTACCCCTGGCTTTTTGGAAAAGGGAAGTTTAGTGCTGTTGATGCTGTTTGAAGGTGAAGGTTTTATTTTTGTCTGTAGACTCACAAATGCCAGCAGATATAGGAATAAAGAAAATGAAAGTACTTTTATGTTAGGGTGATAATATCAAAGGTATTAGCCCCCTGTAGAAAGTTCTCTTATAAAATACATGTAAGATCTGGAATTTCATAAATCATAAGAATCAGCCTCAAAAATGCTTTGGTTTTACCTGTATGATTTGATTTTGGCTTAATTTAACCAGGCTCTGAAGGAACATAAACTGTCATTTTCCTGTGTTCTAGGAGTTCATTAAGCTTAAAGGCCTAAATACTAATGGTTGTGCCCCCTCAAAATTATGAATGAGCTCCTGGTCCYACTGATGTAGTTCACCTTTCCTGTGTAAAGAATGGAATACATTATAAATAATTGTTCATACAGAGACTCTAATCACTGGCTATACCTAAATTACTCAGAAAGCAGGACCTGCTGGTATCCCTTCCCTGAAAACAYCTGGCAGTGGAAAAATATACTAGAAGACATGGCAATTGCATGATAAGTCAGTTTTCTTACTGGAAAGAGCTGTCATAATCAGGAAGTCCCTTAGAAAATTTGGTTTTTCATTTAAACCCTACTTGAGGCTATCTGTTCAGGTGATATTTTATATTGAGGTCTAGAAACTGCTCAGAAAATGAATAATCCTTTCTTCTRGTACAAAAATTGCTAACACAGAGAGTTGTACAAAGAAATTGYATAATGTTGTTGCAAACTGAAAATGATTAGGAAAGTCCTGCTGACAAACACTAGGGAATAATTTTTAAGCTATAGTTATTAAATAGTTACTACCCTGTAAGTTTTGAGCAGGTGCTCAATAAGGGTTTCTGATGTTTACTATACTCCAACTGTTTTTATCTATTTCCTCAGRTTTTTAAGTGTAAACTAAAATACTAATGGAGTGTGAATCTGTGTCTCTCTCCATTTCAGGGAAACAAGGAGGCATCAAAGGCATGACTGGAATTTCATCAGCTGGGTCACTGGCTCYATTGTTTGTGTCTGAAGGTGGAATCCTGGCATCAGCTGAGTTTCAAAGATAGCTTTCAGCACACATTCCTTGCTTGTAGCTTTAAAATATGAACTATTTAACTGAATTTTTGCTATTGCACATGATAAAATAAGGAATAGGCATCATACTGGACTGACTTTTTGAGCACTAAATTTATCATGACCCCGCAGTTTGCATTGCAGTTGCAGACAGATAGAGTTTGTAGACATACAAAACTGTCTCAAAGCACCTGCTTGCAYCTTTTGATGACTACCAGCAATTTTGGAAATATACTGCTTATGAATTTGAATGTATTTYGGTGGCATATTTGATGTGGGAAGGTCCACACTGAAGAGGTTCATGAAGRGCCATCTCCTGTGGGTGGCTCCCCACACTGAGGCAGGGGAACAGCATGAAGAGGAAGAAGCATAAGAGTCAATGCACATTGAACAGGCTGCAATCCCCATTCCCTATGCCCCTGTGCTTCTCTTGGGGGAGGAGAGAGAAGACTTGGGAGTGAAGCTGAGCCTGAGAAGAAGAGAGATGGGCTGGTTTTGTTTGGGGTGGAGACTATTTTCTTCATAGAAGCCCTTATGGTGCTGTATTTTTGCTTTGTGAGCAAAAGAGCATCGATAACAGACCAGTGTTTTACCTACAGCTGAGCATCAAGGTATTTCCTGCCTCCCACCCTGCCCCACTGGTGAGGAGGCTGGGGGTGCACAAGAGGTTGGGAGGTGACACAGTGGGGACAGCTGACCCCAGCAGACCCCAGGGGTGTCCCACACCATGTGTGTCATACTCAGTGATACACATAAATCTGGGAGAGGAAGGAACATTCAGTGTGATGYTATTAATCTTCCAGCATCRGTGTTACAMATGATGGAGCCCTGCTTTCCTGGAGASAGCTGCTGGAACATAGAAACAGGAAATGAACTCCTTTTTTAGCTTTGTGGGTGYGCATGACTTTTAYTTTACCTATAAAACTGTCCTTTTCTARACCCATGAATTTTCTCCCTCTTAGTCTTTCAATTCTTTTCCCTATCCCACTCAGGGAAGTGGGACTAGCAAGTGAGTGGCTGTGTGGGGTTGAGATGCTGGCTGGGGTTAAACCACAAGAGGTGGAATGATGGAGGGTGTTATTTGATCTGTTCTTATTTTTTTATTTACCTACTCTGATTGACTATAAATGTAATTAATTTCCCCAAGTCAGGCCTGTCTTGCCCATGATGGTAATTCACAAGTGATCTCCCAGTGTTTTTCTCGACCTGCAGGGAGATTTTTGTCTTATTTTTCTCCCCTTGTCCTACTGAGATGGATTTTTCTCCATTTTACAAGTCTAACTCAAAGAGAACTGAGTTCACTGGGAGGTTTTTTGCGTTTTTTGGTTTTTTTTGGTTTTGTTTTTTAGTTTTTAAATTTATTAATTTTAAAATTCAGAATATCACTTTTAGGTTATCTCTACTCCACAGACCAATATTTCTGTTAAACTATTCTTCTTTGAACTTCATAAAATAATGATTCAGTCATCCAGGTTAATTTAACTAGAATGACAGAAAATTAAAAATGCAAAGTAAAAAAGTGATAGAAATTGCCCAGGTAGGTTTATCTCAAGGGAATAGAAACTTTAATGAAAGGTCCATGTTAAGGTGACATCAAAGAAAATATCTCAATTTTTGACAGGTGAAACTGTTATCAACCCTCTTTATTGATAATATCAGGATTGCTTTAGTGCCAGACTTTGGAGTTATCAGATAATTTCACAGCCTYCACATTCCCTAGGCTGTATTCAGGTTGACTTTTTGTACCTTTCATCTCTCTAAGGCACATTTTATCATAACTCCCTTTGCTATCTAAATGTGAGAGAAAGAAATTTTAAAGAATACTGTTTGGTGCTGAAATAATGAAAAAAAAAAAGACATTTTCTTATTGCCCTGGTGATTCAATACACTGACAATTCAGTTTGTTACCCAATAAATAAGAAAAAATGTAACATACAACTAGACAAAATCTAACATTTTTGGTTTTCAAAGCGAGATGTCACTGATGTATATATCTATACAGCTGGTTTTCTGAGAACTTTCTAAGATGATTAACCTGTAAAATATACTTTGGGAAAGCTTGGCATTTCTTTTCCTTACTTCAGACTGCCCTGAAGCAAGTTCAGCTGAACTGTTCACWAGAAAATGCAAACTTTGCATAAAAATATTATTCCTGGATGCACAGTTATACCCAAAGGGATCCCAGGCATTTGACCAAACTGAAGGCAATATTCTCTCTTTAATACTTAGGATAAAGTTTTATAACTATGAGTTTTATGTGATTTTTGTAACATTTTAAGTAACGTGATTATTTCTTAAGAAGTAAGACATTGCAGTGCAGCTAAAACAAAAATTACTTGGTTCCTAACAATAGTACCAGGAGTTCTTGAGACTCTGTTAGGAATT
>CADDXX010000160.1:164363-310457 GCA_902810485.1 Alauda arvensis | reverse complement strand
AAGGGAAGGGAAGGGAAGGGAAGGGAAGGGAAGGGAAGGGAAGGGAAGGGAAGGGAAGGGAAGGGAAGGGAAGGCTCAGAGCTGTTGAGACGAGACCTTTGCTGCTGTTAATTTCAGAGATCAGACACAAAACTCACACCACTGTGTTACACTGTCAGCTTTCCCATCCTTTATGACAACTCATTTAGAGCAAAACCTGTGGGAGCTATTGCTTCCCAGTGTGATGCTCAGAACTTCAAGCTGTACGTGCATTTCTCTTTATCCTTTTCCATACTCTTTTTCCCCCCTTTTAACTCTAGTATGCTTCTCATTAGGATTTCTGTTTAACGCCCTAGGAAAGGTTTATGCATTTATAAGAAGCAGATAATAGATGCATGCACTTCACTGTTTGCCATCTTGGCTTCCCTTTAATGTAATTCATTATGCCRCAAATATACGGCACATAGTGCTGCCAAGTTAATTTGTATAATAATAATGAGCTATTAATTAACAYCCAAGAACACATGTTTCTTCCAACAATTTGGGGTAATAAAGTAATTAATGAAATTAAAAATTTCATTCTAGRCAGGAAGTCTGACTGGTGTTTGCAACATTGCAATCCTCTTCTCTGTGAATAYAATCAATAAATTCCAGTGTTGATCTGCTAAAGAGGGTGGAAAAACAATGTATAAATAAAGACAGAACTGTTTTGTGGTGCTGTTCTTCTCAGAACTGTTACATTACTTTGCTGTTTTATATAAAAATATATATTCAGAAGAGATGTTCCCATCAATAAACATTAACCTGAGAACAATACTCTGTTCCCTACTAATTGATAAAAATTTCTATTTTTTCTCAGCTAAACAAAAACCTTCTATTTTCYTACTCCTCATACTGGTAGATCATGATCTTCAAAGTCTTTGAAATCACAGATTSATAAGCTGTGAAGAAAGTGCAATGCCTGAGAGCTGTACACTTTACTCTGGGAAAACTGTGGATCATGGCATTGRCATGTTGGCAKCTAAAAGTAAAAGTTGCAGCRTCTTCATTGCTCAACCTCACCTGAACATCAAGTGCCTCAATAGCATCACTTGCTTTTCTTGTGATGGCAATTCCAATGAAGAGGAGTGTGGTTAAAGGGAGTATAATAAAAAACTCTCAAAATCTTTTGAGTACATGAAGTTTACACAAAATTTGGGTCTAATTTCACAGAGAATTCCATTAAGYTCAGTGGAAATAGGGACAACTTTYTGGAAAGCTCCTCATGAGCTTTGTAATATTTGCACTTTGCAGAATGTTTAACATGTTATTTTAAAAACCAAATAAATTCAGTTTCTAGTACTCARCAAAGTACCAGAACACAACTGCTTGTTGTTTGTTATATATTTGGCAACTAATCCTCCTCAAATGAATCACAGTATATGATATGAGTTGTACTTATAAAAAAAATCAATCTCCACTGAAATTTTTATTAAATCAGTGTTTAATTATTTACAGAGGATATTTTCCAACAGGGAAAATTATGAGGAAAATTGAGAAACACCGCCGCAAAACACTTGTAAAAATTTYTCCTTTTGGCAGATTCTCAGCACATTTGGGTTACACAAATTATTCACCTACTCTTTAGCTTTTCAGCTTATCATCAACCATCAGAATAGAACCACACAACCACAGAATGGTTTGGGTTGGAAGCGACCTTTAAGGGGATTGCTGCAATCCCCCTGCCACAGGCAGGGACACCTCCCACTATCCCAGGTTGCTCAAAGCCCATCCAACCTGGCCTTGAACACCTCCAGGGATGGGGCAGCCACAGCTTCTCTGGACAACCTGCAGCAGTGCCTCACCACCCTCACTGTAAAGMATTATTKATACAGTTTTTCTAAAGATATTTATTCAAAATATATGACTTATGAAAATTTGAGTGAAGTTATGTTGAAAAGTATGCACTCAGATTCCTTTGMCAACCATCTTGCTTAGGATTTTTTTTTTCAAAATCAAGAATCACATTTTTCTGAAAAGTCATAAAGCACATTGTATGATTTCTGACAAGATGTGATAAGAAACATCCCTAAGAAGACAATTAAATACTCCTAATTCTAGGTTAAGCCCAAACTGGCGATGCAATAAACACATAACAATCTTTGTGCATCAGCCACACCTTCAAAGATTCTTTTCTTGCTGAGAGATGTTCAGCCACTCTACTTTTAGCCTCTACTGAAAACAGAGGATGCAAGTCTAGCCCAGAGATCTTCTGAATGATGAGAGGAAAATGATGTATTAGATGACATATAAAACACAGATATCATTCATRTCTTGTCTGGTGTTGAACTTTGCCTTGTAGGTAGGCATGTTCATGAAGCCCTTTCCTATAACCAAATTATTGGTACAGATGTTGCAGGAGGTGGCTGCAGAGATAAACCAAGGCTTAGACATGGRGAGCAATGAGCAGACACAGCAGCAGTGACAGCCAGCACAGAACAGCAGTGACAACSTCCTCTGGAATTCTGAGAGGCTCTGGTGCCTCATCTCACTGGTGACTATTCTATGGCACCATAATATTTAGGAGTGCTGTTCAGGTATAAGCTGATGCAAAATGTGAAAAGAAACCCTTGAGATACTGAGGAAAGACAATAAATCAGTGTTTTAGAGCATGGCAGAGATRGGGATTCAGAGCAACTCTGTGGCTGTTTTCTCTAAAACAACTCTGTGCAACTTGAACACAGAAATATCTTGGCACAAATGTATTTTAGGGATATTAAACTGGAAGGTGTGGTGATTGTRATTTGTGAAGGCAGACAAAGCTTCCTACATCTGCTCTCAAATTCAATGAAGAATGAAATTAATTGCTAATTCTCTTTTTTTTTTTTTTTAACCACTGGTCTAATCTATTTTATCTGCAGTCCCCATGTGAACTGCGTTTGAATGATGTTAAAATGTGCAGTATTTTAATCCTGCATTTATTTTTAATTTAACTAATGATGGTTGATTGTTATTAAAAAGAGGAATTTTAGTTTGTAGGTGGTATTATTTGTTACTTTGGGAATCAAGGTCAGAGGTTTTCAATTTTTTTTTTTCTATTTGTGACCTTCCTTTTCTTTTTGTTTGCAATATCATACATTGTGAACTGCTTTTCTCACAGCTTCTGTGGAGCTCTTAGAAGTGCACTGGCAACCTCCAAAAATGTCCAGGAAGCAGGCTGGATACCTCTGGTCATATTTTACTTCTTTTAWTCATGTACTGTGGAGGTATCTCCTTTCCAGAACAAACAAATAAAAACAAGAAAAAAGACTTGCCACCAGCACACTATTTTTTTTTTTTTTAAATAAATTAACTCCAAGACTTTTAAAGCTTAAATACTGACACTGACAGAGATTTTCCCATCTTTTCCAGAAGGGTTCTATTTTGGAGCCAAGTAACTGCTGGTGCAAATAGGCACAGAATTTCAGAATTTAGATATCTTGGTATGTATTGATTTTTTGAAGTCCTAGTGTTTATTTAAAGAAATKCATTTCTGTTCAACATTGTAAAAATGTGAGCTGCTGCCCATAATGTGCCCTGTTACCTGCTGTCAGTTATATACCTGTAGTTACAAGTAATTTGTAAGTGTCTCCTGGCAACGCAACAACACAAATTATTTTTTGAACATGGGTTTCTGTTCTTCCTCTTGTAGTCATGGGATGGGATCCATCAACTTTTGTGTTAGACTCAGAAAACTGGACTTATGTCTTAGCCAGTTTCAATAGTCTTTACAGATGAGTACCAAGACAGTGCTGTCACAATTTCCTTTCTTTTGTTTTCTTGTTTATAAAGGGATCTAGAGTGAATTAATTTATGTGTAGATATCATGTTTAGATTTAATGGATCCTCATCTATCATATTTTCTACTCCCAAATAAGTGAGTTTAGGGGAAAAAAGGTTTCTGAAGAGTTCAAAAATTAATTTGGGYATTGACCAAGGAAAAAATCAGTGTGCAAGCAAACTGTCATAAACTCTCAGATTTTGTTCTTGAGTTCTTGAGTTTGAAAAAGTTAATCTTTTTCTCTGGGGAAAACTGTCTATTCAACACCTCTAATAATTATAGCAACATCTTTCAGTAGAAGATACAACAGCAAGCTTTTTGAAAAAGTTGCTCTTCCCATCTTTAAAACGTACACATTGAAAGATGACAAACTGCTAAACCTGGGTTTGATTAAAATGTGAGATGTTGAAATTAAGAGCAGGGAGAGACAAATGTTCCCCATGATGATGTCTCAGTGCAGTCCTGCATTGCACATTGCCCTCACCTCTCCTCAAGGCTTCCTGCAACCTCTGAATGGGGCTCCATTCTGAACTCACTCCCTCTGATTAAATGTTTGCATATGCAATGAAGGCATAAAGATTTCTGCAGGCACTGTCTGCTCCCTTTCTTGTAAGTTCAGTTCTAGTCAATGGCATTGAAGGCAGAATCACAGAATCACAGAATCACAGAATCACAGAATCACAGAATCACAGAATCAAGGAATCTCAGAATCATAACATTGATGAGGTGGAAAAGACCTCTAAAGTTATCAAGTCCAACATCAGCCTAGAACCAGCACCATCATGTTTGCAATTAAACCATGTCTTCAAATGCTGCGTCCAGATTTTTTAAATGCTTCCAGGAGAACAGACAGATCTTACTTAGTACTCATTTGAACTGATCTTATCCTTCCAAAAATAGTGTAGATTTCTCTAATTACAGTAGTTAATTCTTAATTGGGAGTCCAGCTCTGTGAAAAATGAAAAGAATATAACTGTGTTATGATCTGTGAAGACCATACTTTCTATCCTTAAAAATACRGTCTTGTCATATTACAGATGTTAAAAGCTAAATATGGATAGAGTTGAGCAGTAAATAAATGTGCTGAAAAATGTTATTAAGATGATATTATGCTTATGACCATATATGCACACAAGGTAGGCAGACAGAAAACTTGAGCCAAATGTTTATTACTCTGGGATAGCTGTTTTCCATAGATAAATGAATGCATAGAATTTTCAAATTAACCTCTTAACTGTGGCYGAAAAGATAATGATGATATGACCATATGATATTATTTTGTGAAATCTTCTAGCTTTCCAGTCATAAGAAATTTAATGTATTTTATGGAATTACTTTGCTCCTCAAAAAGTGGCTTTTATAACATTCATTTTTCCTTTTAGAAAATTCAGASATATCCTAAAAGTTTATTTTCAGCATGTGATTAATTTACTTTTKTCYTTTTTTTTCCCATTTGTTCCTATCCACTCATCTTATTTCCTTGCTCTGTTGTTCTGAGGAGAGAGGAGGCAGGGGGATCAAGTGAGTGCATGAAGGTAACTCCTCACATGAACCAGAAAAATGCCATAATTCAAAAAGGAGAACAGCTGAGAAAGAATAAATCTTATTTTAATGTGCCTGAGCTTGTATTAAAAAATACAGATGTACTGTATGCATATGAAATTTTTGATTAAAATGTCTCTCACCAGTCTGTCTCTTTAATTAAATAAAACCTGCTTGGTATTAATCAAAGCATAAAGAATTTATGCCCCAAATCCAGATTAATTAAAAGCCCAGAAGCTTGAAGAACAGACTGTGTATAAATACTAAAATAAATCAATCTAAACATAATATTTATGTACTAGGGCTGTGTATTCCAAAAATATAAATAATTCCAGAAAGTGATTTATGGCAGATTCACTGTGGAAATACATTGCTTATTAGGATATATTTAAACGTGAAGTTAAGCAAACAGTTTGATTTACAAATTTTCTTTTTAAAACACAGAGTTTTTAATTATAGCTCTATTGGAACACTTTCTGATGAAAAAATCATTAGAAATGTGTTCTTTAGTCTTCCACTTTGGAAAAACAAAGGCTGAAAAACATCCTCTGTGTCCGTGTGGATTTTACAAAGTCATATTCAAAAACCAATATTTATCATTCTAGGAACAATGGAACAGAAGTATCTTCAGTACTTCCAGTTGTAGTAGGAAAAAATAMTTTAGCTTTGGAAGGAAAATATTTTGATTTATGCCTAGAACTGAAGTCTAGGTCAGAAAATGTGTGTAAAAATATTGTGAGAGCTCTTTGAAAGAAGGGAGGTGATACCAGGGCCCTTTTGTAATGCACAGGAAGCCACTAATGAAAACATGAATGTGAAAACAGAACGTATTCAAGGGAGTTYCYGATTTCTGACAGTTCCTAATTTGTYYCAGAATTAACTTTAGCTCTCTAAATAGAAAAAGTTTGTTTTGGCATTGGCATTACAACCCCTTTCCTTTACTTTCCTTTACTGTGGATCTGATTTTCAGGATCTACCAAGTCTCAGGGTGGAGATTCGCAATTCCATGTGAAAATTCAGCTCTGAACCTTGTACCAAAAAGCAGCAATCAGGAGACTGTGCTGTTCCAAGGTTGGACAGAAAGGTCACAGTGGATGTTCCAGTCTCATTCCATCATTAACTATAATAGCCTGAAGAGCTCATAACTCACCRAGCTGCAGAGATTATGTTCACACATTTACCTAATCCACTAAGTAACCAGTGGATGCAAAGTGCCAGTTTACAAGATAAATGSACTACTGTCTCCACTGATACAAAAGATATTGAATACTCTGCCCAAAGGGTTGACTGATGGCTGCAGTGACTGCACAATAGTAATTTCTGTGCAATTGCAAAATAATGCAAATTGTTCTTTCAATTGCCAGCACTTCTTATGGCAACAATGGCTGCCAGATACCACAGCTGTGAAGACAATGCTTGTCATTGCTATAGCTGTCAAATACCAGATTTAACACCTGTTTGCTAATTTTGAAAATGCRCAACATGGACCACAACATAATGGCTTTACTTGGAACGGGATAGGAGTGCAGACCTTTGTGACAGAAAGTTCTTACCTATCTTGAAGACATGCACTTTCCTGCTGAGGCCCTCTGTTTTTTTACTGCCTCTTTCCACCCTTTCTCCATAGTCATCATACTGCAGGTTTTTAAAATGATATTTTTCTGGAGATTAAAAGCCTGACCCAAGATTTTGCAGGTTGTTTGTGGTTCAGGCAACCCACCTGAAAGTCCTAATTTTTGACACCTGCACTAAACAGCTGGTAATGAGTATTTGGATTCTGCAAGTCTCTAGTTTTTAATCTTTTATATTAGATTTGTTAATAAGGATAGATGGAAAGCAGGTGTGACAGTGGCTGAGAGGGTTATTGGAAGATRTAATTGCTTCAACTATTGTTTTAGGCTTTTATATTTTATTTTTTCCTTCTTTCTGCACAGTTTGTCCTTCTTGCAGCTGTCAGTTGTAGTTAAGTGGAGAATTCAGCTTTTACATTTTTCTTACATTATTTACAAGTCTCAGTGAATGCATGGAGAAACTCCAGAATTAGTTTGTTTTTAGGGTTTTTTTTWAATGAAAAATCTGAGCATTCAAGTTGAAGCAGCTGAGCAGAAATGTGTTAGCACTCACAATTTAATCCCTTCAAAAYGATGATCTAATGGTTATCTGGGAGCCAGGGCACTTGTGTTTTGGTTCTGGCTCTAACACAGAATCAGAGAATGGTTTGGAYTGGAAGGGACCTTAAAGATCAYCTTGTTCTAACCTGCCTSGCATGGACAAGGCACTTTCAACTAGACCAGGGTGGTATCAATGTAGTGTGAAGCACACAGAGAAGTTGTTTTGGATCTGTCTGCACTGACACTTCAGCACAGAGAGGAGGACCCCAGACACAGCTGAATTCTGGAAGTCACAGTGCCGTGGAGTGCCAGTTCGCTCTGCAGAGACTGTGTATTCTGCAYCAACTCCTTTTAAAACACTGCATAGAAGAAACAATCATGTCTGACTTCCTGAGAACAGGCATGATTTTTAATATCAGTACATGAAAGGGGTGCAATAGAAATCTATCTCTGTTTCATTTTACTTGTTTTGACATCYCAAACTTTCACAAAACCCATCATAAAAGGACTTGCAATGAGTTAGCTGACCTGGGTTTGGTTATTGATGCATAGATTAGAACCTGCTTTGCAATTAAAAATATTAAGAAGATTTCAAAAATAAAAAATCATGCCAAAGCTTTCTACAAGGGAGACAGAAACAGCTAGCAATTTGAGGCAGCTAGCTAGTGTTTTTTCTTTTACTGTAGAAGAGGGTTGGGATGTCATAAGAGCAAATGAGTATTAAACACATTAGGAAAAAGAAAGCACTTCTCACTAATGAATTAAGTAACAATTACATTAAATAGTAAATATATGGGTTAGTTTGAAATCCCAAGCTAAATATCAGGATGCTATAACCATGAAATAACACTATAAATATTAATAAGTCAGTAAGTGGTTTTGACGCAAATTTCTTATTTCATTGTAAGTGTATTGTTTACATCAGTTATATTGAGCCATTTAACCAACATATTTAGAAAAAATTCTCATATATCTTGTCAGATGTTACTGAAAAACATTCAAATCACAGATATTTTTGCCCAGTATTTTGCTAGATTATTTGGAAATTCTGAAGTGGATGGCAAACCATTTTTTGTTCCTAGATGATCTTCTAGTGCCAACAACTGTGAGTCAAGAACTTCTTGGTGCAGCCTTTCTTTTTAATAACCCACAGTGGACAGTATTGTGGATTTTTCCATCAGTTTTTAACACTCATCTTCCGTGACCAACTTCATATCTCAGCTAAACTCTCTTTAGTTTAGTCTCAGCCTACCACATTCTATCCTCTCATATCCTTTACACTAAATTGTGAGAGGCAATATTATTCTTCCTGATTTGCTCCAGCCCTCACACTTCTCTTATAAAGCTTCTCCAGACTGAAGAATCCCAGCTTGCTTCACCAGATAYGTCATCTCATGCCTCTGACTGTCCTTGCCTTCCTTCTCTCTACCTTATCCCATTTTACCACACTCTGAGAGAGAAAAACCACAAATGCATGCAAAATTATTTCAAGGAGCATAAAAAAACTATGTCTTTTACACAGATTAGGAATAAAATCCTAATATTTAAGAAGCATCTTTCCTGAGATCATATGCTTGCCCTCTATTCCCCATTCTGTGTAAATACAGAGAAAACTAACTCTTAAAGGCTTGATATTRATATTAAAGATCATATAAACTTACCTTGCTTTGTATTTTCTTAAATACTTGTTCATGTATCATGTGGCTGTTTAGAATTRCAACTCTTTATTTCTATTCCATGAACAATTAAATTCAACAGGGAAATTAGCATTGCAACTTTAGCATTGTGCACAAGAAACTACAGTGGTACTGAGATTGTCTTTCCTCACTATAACACAGACTCCAGATGTGTTAAGTCTGAAGCAGGGTGTGTGTGGGGAAGGGATGGACCTTCACATGTCCACTCCAGCATTTCAGTGGGGCATGGATGATAACATTATTTCTCATGACAGTTCTTTGGAACTTATAGATTATCCATGATCATACTGACATGTATGCTGTTCTTAATTTCTTACAGACAATTTCCTCAAAATTGTGAGTCTTTCCACCACACACTATGTTGTGGCATTCTTTTTTAAAGTTAAAATTTGTATCAGGAAGGGTCCTGATGCAAAGGGGGTTATTTTCATCAAATTATTTTAGTTAAAACCATAAAATCCCACTGATTTTAAAAGGACTTCTTCTGTGGCAGTGAGCAGAGTTTAGTGCAATATTTAGAGGAGCTGATCCGGGAATGCCATATGTGCTGAAATCTGAAATATGAATGATAGGATGTAGACAGCACTTCAAATATTGCCTCACTGTCACAAATGGGGTTGTGATCTCCTYTTAGTCATTCTCTGAGGCATTCTTAGCAAAGTTGTTACTATTGCAGGTATCACGAGACRTTTCTATTTATTAATTTTGAATATTTCTCTGCCAGAGGCCAAATTAAGAATTGTCCTTGTGTATCTACACTCTGGGATAAAGAAAAAAGGTTTCCAAAGTGAAATTAATGACAATAATTTTTCTTTTCATGTCTTCTTATTTCTTGTTATACAATGAGAGAATACATATCCTTTTTGCAAGGTAAAAAAATTAGAAAAGTAATAACGACCATATTCTTGATATTGTTCCAAGTTATTTTACCTGAAAAACAAGTTTTATCATTATTTTATTMTCTCTATTACTTCCTTAATTTGCTTCACTGTGATCAGTATAAAGCCAAGAGCAGGTTTTATTCATAGTTCATTAATAAAATTATCAAGTAATTGTTTCATTTTTGTGAAACTGTTCTTTCTTAATGTTTATATTTGATACCCTTCTTCATTACAGCCARCATTATCTGTCTGTATATATATTCATGTCTCACTCATCATTAGGGGATCATAATCCTATAGACTTGACAACATGCTGTTCAAACATTGCTCCAGCACCTTATTTTGAGTTTGATATGTGGGAATGAGAAGACATAACACCCTGAAGTTATCATAGTCCTTTGAAAATGTCCATCACTTTGATGGGAACCAACAATTTRATCTCAAATGAAGTGAATCTTTTTGGCAGGTCACTTTTGCAATAGCTCATCTGTTTTACAGTTTTGCTGTCTAGAAAACTGTAACTTGCCTCCARTCTGGAACATAAGAACCACAACTATGGGAGAATTCCAATTATAAACTTTTGCAAGTTTAAGCCGTCTGTGGTCGTATTTTCAGAGGAATAAAGCACCCACAGTTCCTGTTGGGAATTCATTACTAAACGAAGCACAACACCCCTGAACAGATGCCTTGCCTTCCTCCCAGCCTCTTATTTGCTTACTTGCTTCCTGTTCCTGAGCCCTTTCAGGAAAGAGAAGCTGCCCTAAGCTCCTGTGCTCTTTTTGGCCAAGCTAAACACCCAAGCTGATCCAGATCCAGTCACAGCAGGGTCCAAGTACCTTTATTAACTTTGCCTACCTTGTAATAGTCCCAGCAGGACAAAGTGGTGACAATGGTCCCAGCAGGTAGTGCAGCAAGGTCCCTGCAGCACTGGGTGCCAGGAGAGGAAGAACATCACTGCAGTTAAGAGCTGATTGTGGTAGKATTTTTACAATAGATACATTCAGCTGACTTTATGAAGAAAATACTTTATGGAATGTGATATTTTTCAAAAATCATTTGAACTGTTTAGGCTCCTGATTGCTCCCAAACAAAGTAAGAGGTGACAGACTGAATACTTYAGTACCTTGGTTRACAATGTGCTGCTGGTGCAATCCAYATGTTATGSTTTAAAAGGCCTGGCTGATCAGTGCTCCAGAACATGCCTGTGTATCTCACTACTTGTCTGCATTCCAGAAATAGCTCCTTAAGCATAATAYGTGGAATTCCAATGAGTTATGCTTCCTGATTAATGTGCTATTTTGTCAAGTTGTTGACTCTGTAACATTAACTTTTTAACCTTAATTGGAAAAGAGTATTTCTGTGTGGCACAGATAATCAAAGGTGAAATCAATCTTGCTTCTTATGAAGAGGATTATTCACCATGTGCTTGGTATTTTGCATTATTTAGAGGACACTTGTTTTTCCACAGCTATTTGATTCAAAAAATGGTCTTTTAGAAGCCAGGGAAAGATACAGAACTTGAAAGTAGGGATTTAAATGGTGCCCACCAAAACTTTTGTGGGTTGATTCAAAGCCTTCACTTTGTAAACTATTTATTAGTATTGCTTCTCTCAAAGAAAAGTGATTTCTTTAAATTGATGACATAAGTATCACAGTGCAACTGATTGTTAAATGTTGGGGTTTTTCTCATGTTTGTCTAGCAGGAGTCACCAGACCCCACATGAGAGATTAAAAAATCTCTTAAACTCATTGGTGTAGGTGGATGCTTTTTGTGAATGCATACACCAGAGAGAAAGAGCAGAGCAGTCTTTAAAAGGCTTCAAGTAAACACTGCAGACAAGAGAATGTCATCCTGATGCCTCTTTTATGGTCTAGATTTTAACCACTTTGTTAGCTCTGAGCCTAATAGATCACTGTCTGTCTTTCTGCAGAACATCCTGTTAATGTCTATGTGAAATTATATCGAGGTTATTTTTATTTTTCAATTGAAAACCAGAAAACAGAAACTAGAAATGGTGAAATTTTATGTTTTGCCCAAAATTATTTTAAGAAGGTTTAAGCTAGGTCTATTGCACAGTGGTTTCTCTTAGCACATAAAATGACRTGGTTTTTCACAAATATGTATAGAGAGATCCACCTGCAGCCAGTGGAGGACCCCACATGGTGACAGTAACAAAAACTGGAACATTTGGTAAAAATACACTTGATATTTGTGCATGTAATGAAATTGCTGTGGCTGAGAACAGACAGCYCTAGGGTTTCTTAGGGTTTCTCTAAATTTCTGCAGAGGATCTGTAGTGACAAATAGCACTATGCAAACCAGGCTTGCCCTATATCACTCCTAAAAATACACCAGCCCTATAAAAAACACCTCCAAAAGGAGAGGAAAAAGCAACRCTTGAGGGATTATATTTTAACTCTCCAGCATTTTCAGACTGTGATATGCATCTTTATTCTTGATGCAGGAGGCTCCTCTTACTCCTTTGCTGGCACCCTCGAATTCTGTGGGCAGGGTTGGCCCAGCCCAGGCTGGCACAGGCTGAGCAGAGCTGTCACCAGGCTCCTGTTGGCTCCAAGGATGTGSCTGTGGCTCTCCATGTTTAAAGGCTTCTGAGGAGCAGAGCTTTGTCTGCTGCTCCCTGAAACACAGCAGGGCTGGAGACAGGTTGTCATCAGGGACTCAAATCATTGCCATAGCCTGGGCTGATATAATTATTGATAATTAAGCATTTGCCTAACTTTAAATGCAATTTTCAATTGGATTTAACCATCTGCTCCCCTTTTATTAATTATTTTTACACATTTAAAAAAAAAGTTTCAACATACTTGTTTCCCAAATCCTTGTGCAATTTGGGTGCTTYATTCCCTTTTATTATTAGGATGAATTTTATAATTATGTGCTGACATCAAACAATRCTGAGAGGAACTTTGTGAGGTTTCTGCTTTTCTGGACTGCTTTTCATCCTTAACTCCTGGAAACAACTATCTGCTTCACTAGTAATCCATGCACCYTTCAATATGTGGTCCTTTTGCCCTCAAAAGTGTTGAGACACCTAAATCATTTAGATGCTCCCCCTAAATACCTTCCTCAGCATCAGATTAAAAGCATTTGCAGAGCAGAACCAGTCTTTTCTCATGCTATGATGGCAAGTCGATTAATTCTTTGTCTCTTAAATGGTAACTAGACCCAAAGATGTGGATCTGGAGTGATGGTTCAAGATAAGTCCTTCAACTCAGATGCATTACACAGTCTTTGCAAAGTGCTGCTGAGGTAATTATTTTCTTTTTTTTTTTTTTCTCTCCCTCAACAAAAGAGTTCAAAGCTTTTCTAATTGCAAACGACCTTGGAAGGTTCTCCCTAGACAAGGAAGGGACAAATTAAAATGCAGCTTTCATGGTATTTTCCTCTGAGTTCTTTTGTGTCAAKAATTCAAATATTTTCATTTACTTATGGAATTTTGCATTGTTTGTTATACTGAGGAAGAATAATAGCCTTGAGGTTTTGTTGGTTTTTGGGTTTTTTTTTTCCTTTTTTTGTTGGTTTTTTTTTTAACAATTTTATTTTTAATTTAGCTGTGAATAAAAACACCTACTTCAAGACTAGGGGAATCAGTTGATACAGGATGGGAACTGTCATTGAAACATGTTTTAATTCAAATTTCAAAATGTTCTTCAAAAATTTTATTTTCTTCCTGAACCCCTTTTCTTCTTAAAATCACTTAAGATTTTTTTTTCTACCTAGAGTTATTATATATTAAAGATAAGAAGGCCAAAAATCACCCTTAGTAGGCCCTGTTTTAGGTACTTATAATTATTACATTTTAATGCTTTTTTTTCAGAACACTTCAGTGCTAGATGACTTCAGGTTTTGTCTGAAAAAATTCACATCACATTTAGCAAAAATAATACAATCACTTCAGGGGTCACAGAAGGGCTCAGTGATTTGCCTGAGTAGGTGGATACAAAAAGCCAAATGAAATCCCTGTGAGTTTTTTCAAGAGAATTCTGTATTTGGATGAGTTATGGGCTTCAGAAAATAATGATTTATAAATACCYAACAGAGAAAATGTCACATTTTCTAGTCATTTCTACAGATGATGTGTTCTTCACCTTTCAGATGCCGAAGTGAGTGTGGGCCCTGGGCAGATATTTCCTGTTCACAAGTAACAAGCCTTGAGGAAATGGTCTCARGTTGTGCCAGGGRTGTTTCAGTTGTRTACYAGGAAAAATAYTTTTRCCAAAAGGGTTGTCATGCTCTGGAACAGTATTGCCCTTACTAGGTCCTGTTTTAGGTGCTTGTAATTATTTCACTTCAATGCTTTTTTTCAGACTACTTGTACTGTATTCTGAATTTTCATGTTACAGCAGGTCAGGAATGATRCCTCTTGTTAATTAAGGGGACTGGTAGCAATGCCTGAAGTTAAAGCTGTGCAATTGATCGTTACTGTCCTGCAATTGTTTTCCAAACAGAAAATCTGGGCTGCATTTTTGTGTGTTTGCTTCAGGGTGAAAGYGCTTGGAGAGCCTTGTCAGGAGATGTAGTGAATGATTTGGAAATTCTTCAGAATGAGTTGCTGAAAACTTCATTTGTTTACACTTCTTTAAATTGTTTGCTGAAATAAAGGCCTAGAAAACACTAAAAACCTGTAATAWTTTTGTATGAGTGATGCCTTCTCCAAAGCTGACTCCTTTTATCAGGTCTGACCAACGTAGGTTTTCACAGGGCCATCCATCTCTGTATGACCATTTCTCAGGTGTGAAAATCAGCATCCTGTCAAGATGCTCAGCTCTGACTGTTGGTGAAGGAGGAACAACAGGACAACACAATTCTAAACAATGCTCCAGGGSTGCTCCCCTGCCTGCTTTCCTCACATGTTGTGGCACAGGGCTGTGGTCAGCTGGGGTGAGGTTCTTTTCCTCAGGGACCACATCTCTGAGCTCCCTGACACTCACCTTTACCCACAGTCACCTGTGCCTGCTCCAGGCTTGCACTGGAATAGTCACCTGCTCCCAGGCTAAGCCTGCATCTGGAACTTTTGCTGATCTGAAATGGCATTTCCAGTTCACATTCCAGTTACTGGAGGAGTGTTCAGTGTGCTCTGCTGCACAGGCAGTGACATAGGGTGAGCACTCAGTGGGAGAGTGGCTGCCAGCCACAGCCACCATGCTAATTTGGTGGTGGAAACATCCAGAAAACCTG
This sequence comes from Alauda arvensis, assembly GCA_902810485.1. NCBI lineage: Eukaryota > Metazoa > Chordata > Aves > Passeriformes > Alaudidae > Alauda > Alauda arvensis. Next base: position 295,248 of record CADDXX010000160.1, on the reverse strand, counting down.
ATAGGAGACTGATTTTTGGAAGCATGAAAATTTAATGCATGAAGTTCGTGTGTGTATGTTGATGCAGAATGTGGTGCTGCTTGCTCAGTTTGCAATATTTATTGTTTTGCTCCAAGAGCTGGCTTAAAATAGAYTAAAATAAACACAGTGTGGGTCACCAGTTGACAGAAAGATACACACAGCTTCACTGGAGATGTGTTAGTTTATAGCAAAGACCTGGCTCAGGCATTGCAGAAACTAGAAAGTAGAAGTTTGCTAATAAATACCTCTAAAATATATTTTGGATTCCCCAGGCCATGAGCTAGAGAGCMCATGTAATTTTACTCAACAGTCATAATTATTGCTAACTGAAAAAAAAAACAAAACAATTAACTGATCTTCTCAGAGTAAAATAGATAAAAAATCTCTAGATATTAGCTATTTTACAAGGAAATATCAGTGACTCAAACTCTCCTACAACCAGTAGYAAAATAAGTTTTTAAAAATGATTCTTGGTTATTCAAGTAAATTCAAACACCTGTAATTTTAGCTTTTTATTCCTTCTCAGAAGTACTTTTGTGGTATGGTATGGCAAAATCCATTTGTCAGCAAACAGCAAAGGAAAAACTTTCCTGCATCATTTTWCTGCTCAGAACCTGCTAAGATGCAGGTGATCTCCATTGTTTTTGGAAAATCTGTTAGGAATTGTGGGCACATAGACTTTCTGCAATTATCTTTTCATATGTGTTAAAAGCAGGTATGTATGYCTTGATTTTGAATTTTGGAGGCTTTTCATCTCATAAAACATTGTGGCCATTRTGAAATAGCTTTTTCTCAATTCCAGACAACATTTTATAAAATCAGAAAGAATAAAATTACAGGCTGTGTTTTTGAAGCTGTCTCTAATGGTGAAAAGCATTTTAGATTTAGCAGATAATGTTTAGAAAATACCAGTCACCATAAGGAAAACAGGACTTTAGAACCAGTTACTCTAAATGTGAAAGATGTGAAGGATCTCAAAGGGGTTTCTTGTAAACAGTGATGCAAAATGTAAAAAAAATACAAGGGAATGGGCAAATTCAACAGTTACAGGTATCTATAGCTCTGAATAATTGCATTTATACAAATRTTTAGAGGTAACAAGAACAGCACCTCCTTTTGAGGACTAAAACCATCTTTTCTCAGAAAATGTCAGGGTGACAAAATACTAAAGCCATCATTAAAAAAATATAAATAATTTGTGTATTTAACTGATACTACCTCAGTGGGACACAATATCTACTAGGCAAGAGTTTATCCCTTTCTTGGATTGTCAATATTTGGCAGCATGTCACAATACCATATCCCACCCCAGAACAAAAAACGCATTTTACACGATGGAACATGAATAAAGACAATATTGAAGACAAAGGCTGATGGATGTTGGAAATATCCTCCAACTGCCTGCAAGAAAAACATGGTCATGGTGGTGAAATTAATTTCCTCACCCACTAAAGACTGTATCATCACAAAATCAGAATCATTACACTTTTCTTTAAAAAAAATTTTTGGGAGATAGTTTCCTGTCTGAAGATGTATTTTTCAATAGGCAGAATTGGAACATTGAATAAARRCATCCTGACAAGGGTTACTACYTTAGCTTAAATTAARCACAAACAYAAAAAAGACAGAAGAGCCTCTCCACCATCTCTGCTGAGAGTGACACCTCTCCCCAGACTCTCACAGCATTTGAGGAAATTACTGAGCAGCTGCAGCTGAATRAGGATTCAGGTTTAAGGGCAGCAACTRGACCATTTCAGCTGAGCATTTTAACCAGAAGGTCACCAGCAAACAGGATGAAAACTTCTCAAATTTGTGTTCCTATGAGATATATAATAAATGGACTATATTTGATGTCTTCAGGGGCGCAGAGAGATGATAACATGGTATATCCTACTGGTATCATCCCTGCTCTCATGACTTGTTAAACCTATCTTGGTAAATGCAAAAAAACAGAAGATTTTGCAGCCTGTTTAGAATTCCCTGAATTATTGATATTTTTGTKGTTTGGGTATACCTTGAAAGGATCTACATACAATTATGCATTTTCATTCCATTTAAGTTTATAGATTTCAGAAAGCTAATTTTTTTACTTCCAACTGGAGAGTGAGTTAAAGTGATCACATTAGTTCACAAATTTCTGCAGCACTATGCAAGCAAAATTKCTTAGTTAATTTTCAAATAGCGTGAAAACTGATTTTTATTTGTATTTGCAATGAGATGGAGAAAGTGTACCTCTWGAGTATTTGCTGTCATTGCAGATTCTAGTCTGCAAAAAATGCTAATTAAAGCAGCAGGTCATATCTTGCAGTGTGAAAGAGATCTGAGTTTTCTTTTTCTTGAAAACAATAACACCCTGTTGATGGTTACTGGAGTACAAATCTGACAGAGAGGGAAAGGCAACTACACACTGACAGGATTTTTACTTCTTCAGTATGATGTGGAAGGCCTAAGGAAAATGGGTATCCCAGGGAAAAAAGGCCATTGTGTTGTGATGAAACTGAGGAGAGTGTTYACAGCTCCTCCTGTATGAACTGGGCTTTACATGAATGCACAGTGAGTTTCTGAACAGATTTACAGCACTGAAAGTGTAACTCCCATGGGTGGTATGTTTGCACAAGTGACATTATAAACAGTGGGTAATATTCTAGGAGCTGTAGGGTATCCATAAATGTCAGCAACATTGCCTTAAAGCCATTTATGTGTAATTTTCTCCAGAAGAAGAAATATTTTCCAGTCTACCAAAAAAAAAAAAAAAGTTCTGCTTACAGAAAACAAAAAGCAACACAAAAAAAAAAAAAAAAATATCCAGACAACCAACAAAAAAAAAAAAAAAGTTCTGCTTACAGAAAACAAAAAGCAACACCAAAACCACCAAACCCCCCTGCCCAAAAAAAAAAAAACCCCAAAAACACCTTCTCCAAAATTTAAAATACTAGGGAAATAAACAGTTGCTATGTCATTCCTTAAGTTGACAGAACTCTTGACTGTGATCTTGAGGACAGTGGCTTGGCTTGCAGATGGGCAGGATGGGGGGTTTTGACTCTTTCCCAAGTCATCACCCTCCCCTGAACACAGCCACAGACATCAGGACATCACTCCTGCAGCCAAGGTACCTGGCTCTGCTCAGWAAAAGCTTGCTTAGCAGGTCAGATACCTCAGCCCACCCTCAGGAGCCCCATTTTCCTCCAAGACATCAGCTGCTAAGTACTTTCATTACTTGTCAGGAACATTTTCCTCTTAAAACCAGTGGTGCTGCATTCCTGGCAGTGTTTGGTGCTATGAGTCTTTAATTCCCCTTTGAGCTATTCTTCCTTACCAGGCAAGAAAAGCTCTGGATTTCATCAAACCACAGACAACGACTATGGTTGTAGATGTTGGAAATAACTGTTAGTCAACCAAATAAAAACACAATTCTGTAAGTTCAGTTTTGCATATGGCAAGAAACATGGTCTATGTTGTGAAGGGAAACCCTAAATCTTGTACTGRCCAATGAAATAATACAGGTACTGCTTCAAACTTTGATACAGCTGTGTCCACTGTGCACTGAAAGAATCTCTTTTGAGAGAAGGATAAGAAGGATACTGCTGAAGCATTTTCCTTTACCCCAAAWTAATTTTTCTTGGTTTTATTATTRGTATCTATATTAGGAAGTTGAGAGTGGAAAGTTGGAGTTTATGTCTTATTTGTATGTGAATTTGATAGATTGTCATGAAAACTGGGCCATCACCAGCTCTTTCATTCTTCCTTGGAAGAGAAAAAAATAAGGAGAAGAGGGACAAAAATTAAGGGAAATTTGGAAYGTTTACATAATGGGAAGAAAGATTGTGCTAGGCTAGCAACCACTCTGAAATCATCCCAAATATACGCAAAATCCAAGGAGCTGTCAGTCCATTTCTGATCTGTTTTTTATGTTCTTACCCTGGTGGTACAGGAAGGATTGCAACATGATCTTAAAATGAGCAATGTAAATACATGGCATACTTGGAATAAGGTGAGAGGTGTCTTTATAATTTACTGCAGCTCTTCAAAGACATTGCCGTCCTGGCAGCTAAGGACTTGATTGCAAACTACACAGAAATAAAGGAAAAAGAGTATTATAGACTTTGATGACCTTKCTATCAGGTAATTTTATTTCATGTGCCATGGAAGTATTCATACTATTYATGAAAAATTTTGAAATTAGTAGATTGTGTCTCCCAGTTTTTTATTGGAATCCTTTATAAGTATACATAAAGTGAWGTTAGCAGTTTTACCAATCTTCCTGATAGATCAGAAATTGTTTTCTATTAATCTCAAATTTCTATATTTTTTTTTTGTTCTAAGGGGGAAAACAAGCCAAATTCCTTAAACCTTGCACATGTTTTATAGTAAATCTGCTACATCAAATCTATTGTTCAGACTCAGTTTCATTTCTCTTGCCCTATGCTGCATTTTCTGTAAGGCAAGAACACAGTTTTCTTTAGCTGATTTATGCTAGGAACATAATTATGACGTTCCAAGCCTGAGTCCTGCACTCCTGTCTCAGGCTGTTCAACAGCAGAAGTAAAGGCACCTTTGAAACAGAAAGAAAAGGAGCCAAGTCTACAACAAGGCCATTTCCTCGATGTTTAGAAAATCTTTTCACCAGTTCGTGACGTGAAGTCCTGCAAATAGTTTTTTTGTAGGAGTCATGGGGAAAGGAGGGTAGGAAGATARACAGATCTTTGGGAATTGTTCTCATTTCTGAGCTGCATGCAACAGCAAAGTCATCCTGGTCTCTATGAGCATGGTAGAACTGCTTTTGCTGTAGGTGGCTGAAAGACTTATGGATTTTTCCAAGAAAGACRTCCTCAGCTCTGATGACCTGGAGGCACTTTTTGCCCTAAAAGTTCAATAGCTGCCAGAGACACTGAGTCCCATCACCCCCATTGCATGACCYTTAGAAATTAAGACAGCTCTGCTTCCAAAGAAATCAAGAGACAAATGGAATTAACCATTTTTAGGCTTTTTGCTGTTAAGTTTGTCTCTCCTGAAATTAAGGGATATCTAAATATCAGCATGAGCTTTTATCAAATTGTACCGTTCTTTTTTTTTCAGGAGGTCTCTCCATGACCCACATTAATAACAACTAAAAATCTAATGTAAGCAATATATTAATTAGGTAACAAAACTCCTCATTTCATACCTATTATATGAAAYACAATAAAGTAGAAAGAAGTATAATAGGTATTTTGATCTTGAAATTGCAGAGAAGACAAAAGAAAGAAGTAGCCTGACTAATTATAAAAAAATAGATGTTTAAAAGAAACTTTAGGCAGAACYGACAAACACTTGAGGCAGACCACTGTTTTCAAAAGCAGCCTACAGAAACTGAGTAAGATTGCATAACTAACCTCCYATGTGCTAGGACAAAGCCCAAGTCAATGAAAGAGAGGTTTATTTCCATTACTAATCACACAGGAAACACCATTAAAGATGAAAATAATTTAGATAAAATGCCAAGGATGACTTAAAGAGAGTTCTGAAGAATTGCTACTTGGTCATCCTTGCAAAAAATAAAAAYCTGAAAACATGGAAGGTGAAAAATGGAATGAAGTCATTCCCAATGATTACATTTGTCTACTGCCCAAAATTACAAGCCTAATTACTTTTGTGTTCTTCTCCTCATTTGAGCTGTGCTTCAGAAGTATACATGTCATGACATAGTAATGGAATCTGACCCCATTAAGGCAYAAATATGCATCTACAATTATAGCTTTTGTTATGTCTTACACTGAGGGACTATGAAKTAAAAGTGGTGTCAAAAACTGCTTTGAATAATTTAAAAAGAATTAGGCTGCTACAATATGGTTGATAATTGTAGACCTGTTAATTCTTGAATGAACTTCTTTTGCCAAATTTTCTGATACAAAATATAGGGGGAAAAAAAAGAGCTCTGGAAAGAATTATGCAAAGGGATAATATTCATTCACATTCAGAAACTAGTAGTGAGAATAGTAAATACTATTGTAAGAAAATGGCACCTTTCACACCTCAGCATGGAAACCATTTTAAGCATAGCACTCATTTGTAAACTCAGGGAATCAAGGCTGTAGCCATGAGATTATTCACTAAAGTAATGATTATGGCTATGAATGTGCTTGAAAAAATTATGAAATCTTAACATTATAAAGGTACAAATATTAAATAGRGCAATCCAAATGCTCATTTTCACTCCAAGATGTTTTACTCAACATAGAGTATCATTGTTCRTGTGAAAGCCTTGGTTAATCAAAGCCTTTCCTTACACAGAGTACAAGAGATGCAGTGAAGTGATTTAACCTTCAGAGCATAAACTCCTGTAATTGAACCACACATTTTTATTCACTGGCAAACAAGGCAGACTATCGGTGGTTTATTGAAAATGACAGAATAAAGGGAACGAGGTTTTAGGTTCAAAAAGAAAGAGTATCATGTTTTAGCATAGGCCTATGGAACTATCAGGCAGCTGTTGAATAAGAACATGAGTGCAAACAATGCTTTKTCAAGTGCAGAGAACTAAAATACTGTCATCGTTATCAAAACAGAAATAATCAGGAGCAGGACGACATCCTTTTATTGATCAATCATCAGGACACCCAATGAATCAGGGAACTGTAAATAGAGCCTGTCACAGTGGAAAACATACGTTATATAAAATAACACCCGAAGACAAGAAGTTCATTTTCCTTTGGATGCAGTGCATACTAGACAAAAGCCTTCTTCACAGGCAAAAATTAACTCTAATTGAATTTTCAAAAATATTCAATTAGCTGTGGATGCACCAGTGGGGACAACTCATTACAGAAAGACCATGGAAAGTAGGAGAGATCAAGAAGAGACTAGAGGAATAATCAAGGATCTGAAAACAAGTAGAACAAAACAAACCCAAACCAACCAACCAAAAACCCAAAACCAAAAACACCACAAAAAAGGCATTGTAAATCACAAACAAAACAAAGGAAGCATAAAAAATTTTTAAAATAAAAATTTTTAAAAGAAAAATAACTACATGATAATTTGGGAACTTAGCAAGGGGTTACTTGCTGTTACTTCTGCCATTTAAAACTGGCTTCTGCGATGCTTTAAATCATACAGATCATGAATCCTTGGTCTCACACCATGAATGGTTCTTTCTTTTTTTATTTATTTTTTTTAATGTAACTATTTTCTAAAGGCATTGTGAAATTCACCATTTGAATCTGTCCACTGAGTGGATGAAGTCACTTGCCTTACTTAAATCCGTGGGCTGAGGGCCGGTCCCTGGTTCCACACCTCAGGAATGCTGTACTGAGAGGTTCCTGCCATGTCCAGTCACTGGACATGACCTTCCCTGGGCTCCAGCTCCGGTTACAAGGATCCCAGCTAGGCCAGGTGGATGAGGATTCCCAGCAGCAGTTTATCAAGYACCCACATCCTTGGATACACAGAAACAACTTAGAGAAGGAGGGGTTCTCTCTGAAACACAAATAAGTTCTCTGATAATTGRGTAATACTTCACATGGCTTTGAACTTCTTGGTATCTTTAGCCTCTCAGGAGATTAGCTAAACTGTAAGGTAGCTAAGATGCAAGTTTGTGTAAGAACACTTATCCTATACCCACCTGAAATAGGGCAAATGTGCAACCAGAAGACAGCAGGAAGAAACCAAACCTGTCTCTAATCTGTGGCTCTGACCCCTGCTTCATTTTATAAGTAACATAAAAATGCAAAAAATAGGGCAATAGGAAATATATAGGTATTGCTTAACAGAAGCAGAGAAAGTAAATAGTAAAATCAAAGCAGAAGTKGTATAACTTATTTTCTTAAACCTCTTAGCAAGTTTCTTTATCTTTGTTAACMCTTGTTCCTTTGTGAAGGATAATGTTAGYAGGGTACTCAGAGCGATCATAAGGGAATGTTAAGTTCAARGTAAGGGAAGGAATTACAGGCTCAGCAATATGTATGCACCTTCTAGAATATGAAGCCTTCCAGACACAGAGGGAGCACTGGATCTAAAGAATGCAGACTGTACTGRATGTAGACTGAAGGGCTGTTTGATKGACCCATGCCTTGCCTGGATGCAAGATATGAGTTCTGATAGTTTCTATCAGCAAGATGCTCTAGGCCTACAAAGGTGTTCATGTGGATATGTTCAGAAGTGCCAAAGCTCTCTAAAGGTATCTTTTAGTTATTAATCCCAAAGTCTTCTGAAGGAATACTCAGTAGAAAACATTTTTCTTGTTATTTGTATGCCTTTATGGGTAGACACAGAGGTAGTGAGGGCTGGTGGAAATAAAGAAATGCTTTCCCTCTTTTCTCAGATCAATAACCCTTGGGAGTGACAGATGATTTATAAATTCATTGATTATTTGCATTTGAAATGGTACACAGTGCTTACCTCACTGTATATGTTTGTATAGTTGTTCAAAACTTGTGSTACCTGGTGTGACTTCACCTGCCATGAGTAACAAGGAAATGTATTTTGAAATTTTAACTGAGAAAGATCAGGAAGGAACTGAAGCCAGGGAGGATGTCCATCTGTCCTAATAGGTATAAGAAGTGTATAGTTATTCTTTCATGCTTTCGTAGGGTAGGAAGTTGGTGAGGTTGAAGGGGTGACAAGATAAAAATCCCACATATTTTGGTTTTCCTAGAGCCAAGCCCTTATACAATTATAAATAGATCTGCTCTAGTACCATTCCCAAGCAAAAATCCCAAGGAAAAAGAGTAAAAAAATAAAAAACCTAGCAGAACAATGAGTGTCAGAAACCTTGATAAAAGACTTTTCTAACAGAATTTGTACCCTGATTTTGCTAACACAAGAAATGTGGGTGGCACAGATAAGCCTTTTGCATTCTGGGTRCTGAACCATACTGCTTAGTCCAAAAGTTTTGAAACATCCAATAATTCCTGTAGTTATAAGTGTAGCTTTAATATCAAGTTTATAGAGCAGAGCTTTTAAAGAGTTATTCAGATACTTATATTTTTCTTTAAAAAATGCTGTTTCAACGAAATATAAAGCTGATTTCAAGGAAAGTTTCAGCTCAAAGTATTTCTCTGAGCCAAAGARTTTATCTGAAAAAAGAAAAATTATGTTTAGCCCTTCATGTCAGAATAGCCAATATTTTGTCAYAAGGATATCAATCTCTCAGATTGGGAATTTTTTAAAAATTCAAGCTCTGACTGACCAAGGGAAAAACCTGATACTGAGCCCAGAGAAAGTCCCCATGCTGTTCTGACATTGGTCTTCAGCTAATTCTTTGTTTATATGAATACACAGAGTCCAAACTGTGTYCCCATTAGGGACAAAATGGTTGTGATTTGTTTTTACAGGAAAAATTATAAGGTGCAATGCTTCAATATTCAGAAAAGTCCCCGTTCCCCCTTTCCTTCCCTTCCCTTCCCACCACTGTTTAGGTTTCCAAGCAGTGAAAAGGGACAGTGTAGCTCTTACTCCTGGGATCACACTGGTGTAGCACTCACTGATGGGATCTCAGTGGGATGCTCAGGTTGCAGTTGCTCAGCTCTGGGACACTTTGTCACTGGATCCAACACTAAAAATCTGAAGTGTTCCCACACTGGGGGCTCTAGAGCTCTCTCCAATGATTCACCTCAAGTGCTGTTGTGAGATAAATGGAGTTGCCCTCTAAGGACAGCTGCTCTCTTCTTATTGACCATTAAGAGGGTTTATAGGCCTCTCTAAAACTATGCTTCTACTCCACAAGTGGAGATGGATCACATTTCCTCTTTCTTTCTTTCCATTTGCAAAACAAAAGGTGGGAAGAGTAACACAGTCCTGCATCCAACAAAGCCTTGCAAACATMAATACATTAAAAGGATGGAAGAAACTGCATTATAATTACTGCCAACAAATAAATGTTATGGAAAGAGAGGGCTTAGGATTTTTGAAAGGTCTGTGAAAGATCTTTGATAAATGACTGTGGGACAGCATGACAGTATCACATCTGGAAAGACCTTGRTGATCATAAAACTACCAAGTAGAAAAGAAATTAGAGTTATTGACTTCAGTTTGATGTTTAAAAATAGTGTATCTAYACCTGYCTTAWRTRTTTTCTTCTTTAAGTGGACTGYGTACTTCAGTAGCATCATCCTTCAAGTCTCAMARAATACAGATAAAGGAAAAARAGAATTTTTTTGCTTCATCAGTGAGAAATCAAAAGTTCCACCAGTTGCAAAACTGATGAGAGTCTTCATGACCACCAGAAATGTTTGACACAGAATAAAAGGAATTTTAAATATTGGAGTGTCTCACATAATTTCTTTAAGCTTGGCGTGTGWCAAGAGAAATCAAGGTGCAGGAAAAACTCTCTTCATTTTCAGAACTGACCTAAAATATTATGCAACACTTTTCATTTCTCACTTTTAGATATTCTAAGTGAGAATGACTAAACACATTCTTTTCTGGGTCAGAGTTCTTTAGTCTGTATCCATTTAAGTGATAAACCCTCTTCATTCTTCTGAACTTTCTGTTTCAGATTCATTCCTACACTAAATTGTCCTCAATGTCCTGGTTTTGTCAAGAGCTATTCACTCCTAAGATAGCCCCGAGGCACTAAAACTGGTCAGCACATTGCTTGCAAAATAAATCCTTTGCAACTTCCTCAAACACATTTGTCTCTTTAGCCCTGRAACAGTTCTTATCCAAATCAATACYGGTATCAGGRTAATTAAAATCCACCATGTTTAAAGTTTGGCATTCTTGCAGGTCTCTCTTATCTATGAAACCATTTCCTGAAGGCTTTGCTTACTGCCCTTGAAATCCAGGGCTACATTTTTAAATCATCTCAATACCATAGTGTGCTATTTTATTTAAAACCTGCCTACCTTAGCTGAAATATTTTGATAATTGATTAATCTTTTTCTCCGTTACTGATGTTGCCAATCGAGTTCTCTTTTGTTGCCCATAGGTGTCCACTATGTTAAAATTTCAATAATTTTAAATTTAATAATAGTTTCCCCAATTTTCCCAATCCATTATTGCATGACTCCATTATTAAGGTTTCAGAGAAATAAATTTCTAGCTCAGAAATGCTTTTTCTTTTGTTTTTGTTACGTTTGCATAGACGACAGTTTAACTCTCTCATTGAAATCTTCATTTGCAGAGCACAACAGACAAAACAGAATTCTGCATGGACTGAAGGAGGCACTGAATCACCCAGATTCTGCTTTCCTGATCAAAAAGCACTTAGATATTTATTATTTTTAAACATGTTAACAGTTTTATTGTCYTGACATAAATAATATGTCAAAATGMTTGTGTGAGTGAGTATCTTGCTGACTTGGCATCTCAGTTCATGAAAGGGATTTAGCTTTAACTAGTACAGTGTCTACTGTCAACAACTGACATGTCAAGAGCTCCRAGTTTAGGGACTAAAACAGTTAACATGTTGAGATTTAGACAGTTTTCCTATAAAAYTGCCTTTTCTCACTTTGCTGATCTAAAAACTGGCCCAGGTAATTTTCCATATTAGCAGGRAAAAAAAGAGAAAAATCAATACATGATTATAAAATTGTATTTCTTATCTTCTAGAGCTTTCACTATCAGTAAAAAATCTAGTTATCACAATCCATCCACCTTCACAAGGTTAGTGTGAATTTGCAGTACAGTTGTTGTATCTGTGCTATTTTTTTATTGTAGAAATGCTGCATGTACCTTTTAATTTGGTTGTCAGGGGAGACAGGAAGCAATAATTAAGGCTAAAAGATGGGGTATGGAAGCTTTATTAAAGGATATATTGAAGATGGGAATTTGATCTGAGAATTAGATTATGATTAGAGTTGTTAATGCAGCTGTGCCACTCTTGAGTGACAGAGCAGCAGATGAACTGAACAGGCAATTATAACTACAGGAGTCTCCCTAATCTTTACAATCCCAACCTCACAGTCACATCCATTTAAATTAATTTTCATGAAGGCTGCAAATTTACAGCTTCACCAGATTGGAAATTTGTTTGTTTATTATCCACAGGAAATATTTTTTAGGGAAGTAAATAGCRCTGAGAGCCATCTTGTCTTTCTGCTTGTCTTTTTAACTTGCAGAATTAATAATATGAGATTAATCTGAGGGCTGCTGCCTTTATGAAAACTGATTGATTCTCAGCAGCCCAGTGTTATTATGATTATCTGTGGGAAGGTCAGAGGGAAGGCATGTAAAAGTCATAGCTGATTCATGGGTTCCCCATATTAAGCAGAAGATAAAAAAGGAGGCTTGTGTTGATGAGCGTTATAAGTGAGGAATCAGTCTTCCTTGCATTGCTGAAACTGAAATTCTAGGAAAAGGATTTTAAACAACTTTGGACATAGTTATTTAAAGATGTCTGTTGCAGAGAGATAGCAATAGTTCATTACTATGCATGCTGGAAACCTTTTTAAGGAGTTCTTTGCTGCACAAAGATTAATTTACCACTACGTTTTCCCTCCTTCACTACTAATATAAATAATGGTTGTGGCTTAAATTGGCATTATATTTTGATAGCCTAGTTTTGAACATACAAAAGAATATGCTACAGAGCTGCTCAGAAACTTGGAAATGGAAACCACAAAAGAGTGCATTTCTGTTCCAGAATGTTATTTTGGAATGTCTGTAATGAATGGAATAGAGTAWGAACATTTAGAAACTAGGCATTATTTTCACAATGTGTTCAGCAGAGAGCTGTGGCAAAGAAAAAAGGAAACCTTCACTAGCAAAACCAGTGACAGAAAAAAATATTTCTCTACTGATTGTCATTCATGGAACTTGGATGATAATTACAGAAAATTATTATCTGCTGTTGCCAGATCACCAATATATTGGAACACCTGCCTTTAAGCATGCAAAAAAATTCCATCCAAGAGCAGGCAATAGGTATGCACAATCTTCTCAAATACTGAAGTTTTTGCTGTGGCCTTGCCTTAACTCCCTGACAAAATAAGACTCAATCACACATCACCATCACTGCTGATGGCTTCTTTCAGAGGAAAGTGTGGGCTCATACTCCGACAGGAAGCTGTGGAACATCCCCACTGTGTCTCTGATGTGATCATCTAGGTGACTAGGCCTTCTAAAACACCAGAATTTATCTATAACCAAGGTAATTTAATAAAATTCAAAGCTCAGGGACTGCCCAGTCAACCTACTTCTCGCAGAACATATTTACAAGCTCAAAGTATATTYACAATCAGTTGAGGTGGGAATCTCAAGTTTGGTCTAACATGGCACTAGTTAGTTTACAAGAAAGGGATGTACTAGAAAATACACCTTGGACTTCATATTTTGCTGTTAAATAGAGGAACATTYATTTTCCTCTGAACTTGAAAATGTCAGTCAGGTGAAATTTTATGTCCAGGTAGATTATTTACATTCTTCTRAGGAAAATTGCTGAAACCAGCTATAAGAAAAACGTTGATGGTACATCCTTATATCTTTGTTTATTGTCAATATTTTAAGTTACTCATCCTCTCAATTGATCTGAGATGGGAGAGTAGGTGTCAGTGAAACAGAATGCTTCATAAAAGCAGCTGACATGAGAATGCTCCCTCCAAAGAAGCCATGGTGAAATATATATTAAAAAATATGAAAAATTGTACCGGAATTAGGTGAGCAAAATGTATTAACAGTTGGAAGCTGTGGAATTCCTTTTGTTATGACATAAATTCAATTTTTTTCAGAAGATTAATATATTTGAGACTTGTACTTTTTCAATATTTGGATTTATTTAAGAAATGTTGAAAAATTGCTGTCACATTTGGCTTATTTATTCAGCAAGAGAGTTTGCTGTCATTGACCCTAGCTTTTCTGGATCAAGGCTTCAAGGATGATGTCTAACATATTTTCTCAAATGCTCTGCTGTGGTAGATGCCTCCAGAGTTTATCTTTTAACTCAGAATCCATGTGGGATAACAGTAATATTTCAAAATGTACGGGCAAAAATTTAGATTCTTTTTTTATTAAAAAAGTTAAATCTTTGCCAGCTCCTAAATACAAAAACTGATCAATTGATCTGAAATGTGATGGTGAAAATCAGAGACTTACTGTAACTTGAGTTGAGAAAGCATGTTTGTCAATTTTTTTTTTTGAGAAGTCATTCAAAAGCAATTTTTTGAGCTTTATCATACATAATTGATAATTCTTTGACATTATTATTGTTTATAATTTGAAAGCATTCCTCACATGTTTAGTCAGGTCACATAGACAAATTAAAATTGGTATGCACAACTGACTGGCAAAAATTCTGACAAAACTCTGCTYCCTTTATTTTATTTTATTTTCTCATCACTCTTCCTGTCTTTGATTAACATTGTGCAATTATGACTCTTCAGTATTTCCTCATATTCGAATATTAGTTGATTAATCTTGATGATAATGAATTGAGAACTGTTTTTTTAAAACTGAACATATGAAGTCATTTATTCAAGAAGTTATGACTTATCTTTTTAAAAATCCTTATCTGGCAATTCAACTATTTTTAGGATTTGAGTATTTATCAGCTGTTGCTATAAAAAGTGTGGAGTAGATGACTGAGACATTTTTTTTCCTCTAGAAAATATTGAATATTTTAAGTTTGATGGTCATGTGTTTTGTGCTGAAACCTGTCTTCCTTATTTAGGGCTAAGAAGCAATACCAGTTAGTTGTCCATAGTTCCTGCTGCATTAGAGCCCTGTGCCAAACAGGGAAGAGATGCACCACCCCTTCTCTGATGCAGAAGGATTTTCTGGGAGGAATTTTMATTACAGCTGCTGCATTTTTGGTGTGCCTGTGAATCTGTCACCATCAAAGAGTAAAGGATGTTTCTTGCTGCTCTTTCTTCCTGGACCTGTGTGAGCAGGAGTCATATGAAACTGAGTTGTCCTTTGAGCATTTTCTCCTGAATTATGGCTCCTCTGTAAGAAGGGAAAAAGGAATTTTTAAGTGCCTAAGAAATTGGATCTACACAGTGTATGTATTTCTGTGTTAAACCACATTTGTAGGTTGAGCTCCTTCAGGCCCTCTTTGTTTTTTTAAAAATTAGAGTTTCTCAGATAGGAAATTAGCAAGGCCTGATTCAAAGCTCATGATTATCAGAAACCCACACTATTATACTGGTAGCTCAATTCATGACATGTTAAAATGCATTTTGATCAGCAATTCTATTAGTTGTTATAATGCATTAACTTTTTAAAGTTTGTATATTTCTAATGCATAGAAATAATGCTGAAATAAATACATTATTGTCTTATTTATGGCTTAAGCCCACAGGCATCTGAGTAGTTCAGTTCTGTGGCATTGTTATCTGGGCTTTTCACTTTCAATGATAAAAATCCACTGTCCATTGTGTCATAGTGAAGGTAAGGTATTCCTTAAATAAGTAAAAAGAAATATATKGAGTGGTGAGAGACATCAAATTTTGCTGATATGCCTTCRTGTAGAAARTTTGCAATGCTGTTTTGTTAAATGAAAAAATATGTRTTAAAGTAGAGCTATGTAAYACAARGTAGTTAATAAGTGAYCAAATTAAGAGAGCTTCCTTGTGGTTGTACCAAGAAGGGGAATTGTGGGAAATAGRAAAYRTAAAAAGGCTTTCAGGAGCTGTGAAAGCAGGCCTCAGAAACAGAAAGAGCAGAGAACTGAGAGCTAGSTACAGCTGCRAAGYCTGAAAGCAGAGAAGATACAAAAATACAGCAAGCAAGGACATTAAACAATAGTTTGAGTTTTTAGGCTTGGCCRAGATAAACCTTAAGACTGCAGAAAAATATGCTTAGCAAGATAGYAGAAAGTTTTAAGCTTAATAAAGGAMTATTGTGTATTGTTARTTGAAAGCATAACAAGCAGGCATTGTTTGAAGCAGGTGTATGTGTGCTTTTAGTGRTTGGGTAAMATAATCTTCTGCAAGCTTTAGCAATATGCCATTAGCTGAAAAACCTTTAAAATGCCAYGTAACAAAGAGATCTYTGGCTACTGCTGGAGCTCTTGCCATGTTTTTATTGTCTTTAACCTTGCAATGAGGCTGATGCTGCAATAAAGCTTTGGGAACATCTCCCTGTGGTCCCGTCCTGCTCATGCAAATGCTCCAACACAGTCCATCTGCTTGAGGATTTCTGAACACCAGCCACAAGCCTTGCAATGGCAAGGTCAAAACACTCTTTGATGTACAAATCCATAATTATTAATTATATTAATATTTTGACCCAATACTGATGTCATCAACAAAAATTGTAGGTTGCTATCCGCCAACTTTTGGGTTTGTAATCAATAAAGGACATGGAGACACTCCCGTTTCCCAAAAACACAGAAGCTCCTGAACTGAGATCTGGAGCAGAGCTACACCCATTTTCAGACAGACAAATTATCTAAATAATGGAAGACAAAAATGTTCTTGGCATTACCTAAAAACATTTCTTTTTGAGGATACATGTTGTTTACGACTCAGTTTAGGCACTTCTACATGTTAACGTGTCTTCTCACTCAATCCATGGAATGTACATGTTCCTTCAATGTAACCCAAGTATTTTAAATAAATTTTTAAAGTTGCTAGGCATTTAGGTGCTTTTAAAAGTGCAACCAGGTAAATAGCTCTTTTATCTGCCCCCAAAGCTTTTCGGAAGCAGGTAATAGGTTTATTGATTAATACAGATGAAATAGCCAGACCTAAATCCCACTTATCACATCAGGTGTCCTTTAATTCATTTTAGTTCCTTGATCCTTCAGAAAGCTGCTTCTCTTTGCATATAGCAAATCATCCAAYGATCCCGATCTTCAAAGCTCACAGTTTAGTCTCTGCATCTCATTTGAGAGGGAGAGRCTGCATCATAAACTAGTAGTATTTTAAATGTGAGAAAACCCCAGGACAAACTCTAAAATAAACTTCCATTAAGTTCACAATCTGCTGCTCAACAACAAACAGCATGAATAATCTCTTGATTATGATAGGTCTTCAGGAAAAATAAAAATATCTTTTGATATTTTGACAAACTCAGCAACAATGAGAGAACCTGATCTGAAGGAGGGATCTGCAGAGAATACTGAAACAAGGATATGAACAGAGATGAAGTAGTAACATTGACATTCTCCTTGTCCATTTAAGAGGAAGAAAAAATAGTATATTATACCTTAAAGAGTCTGTGAGCTGATGACATTGTGACTGTGTTCAGTATTTAAAAGTAACTAGAAACTGGATGGAGCATGAGATTTAAAGCTGCATGTGTATTTCTGTATTWACAGTAAAACAGCTCATAGGAACCCARGTATGCCACTTCTGTTGTYATTGTTGTTGAACTAGTAAACTATYAATTTTTTAGTTTTCTATGGTAATTTTGCTACCTCGCAGCAAAAGATGTGATGATCTTATTGTTATTCCCATTCCTGTATAAATGTAGAGGGATAGTTTAGAGCTGAAATAATATCCTCCCACATGGCATCACCCAGGCRTTACATGAATTTCTAGAAAGTAAGTAGTTTTAATCTTTACTTTTTAAAAATGAAAAGACTTGGTTTGAGATGTAAATCCTGACATATGTGACTAAAATTTACAGAATGATAATAGAATATAATAATATAATATTGTTAATTATTAAGTGCACCATCTATTCAGTAGCAAGGAATGAATCATGAATYTCAGTATTTTCAGGGTTAAAGTGTTCATTTCACACATCATATGAAATTTCTATAATAAATTCAAGTAATTATGGTATTAAGCAGTTCTTCATCTCTTCTTCATCTATTGAATTAATTAAACTTTGTGTTTATTTCATAACCACTTTAGATACCCTCAGCTACTGCAGATCTGATCCTTTTTGAACCTTTCTATATTTAGTTTTCCAAAGATTGACTAAGACCAATCACTCAGTGCTGAGGAATGAGACTGTTCTTTCACTTCATTATGCTATTCTTTTCCCCGCATGCCACGTCTTTTTTTGTACCCTGGGTTGTGAAATCAGAGCACCTGCATCAAAATCTCCTAAAGGTCTATAAATGTGAAATTCTGTTCCATATACATAGGAGGCTTTGTCACATTATGATGTATTGTCATGAATTTGGTTTTTCTCTTTTTCTTTTTTTTTTTAAGATCTTCGTCATCTTCTTGCCTATCATGTTCTGAGATTATTCTCAATAGTACAGATAATTGAAACTAAAAAAAAAATGAAAAAGCTATGCCAGCTTTCCTAAAAGGCAACAAAGTGCACATTCTCCCTGTGTTTTGCTGTCAGTTAAGTTGTTTTGCTGTCAGTTAAGCTTGCTAAGACTGTTCAGTACATAAAGAAAAGATGTTTAGTACTTGTGCCAGATGGAACCRACTTATTTAGGTACCTGACTTCCAACATCCAGTTTTCCACTTGACATCACCAGTAATGGCAGTAAATATATCCTTGTATCTAGTATAAAAAAGAAAAAGAGATTTTTGCACATTATTTGAAGGCAAACAAAAACCAGCAAGTGACCTCTGTTATTCTGCTGCCTTGACTTGTCTTGGCATTAGTCATTCCCTTTGGTTGTTGCTCTACCTGAGGAGAAGAACTGGAACTACCTAGATTGGGATGAATGGGATTGTGTCAGGAAAACTGCAATATGTGTCTTTTTCCAAGTGAGGAGGAAGCAAGACTAAGCCTTCAGCACAACTTCACACCTCACATAGTTAATTTTATTTGGAAGGAGAAATCATAGTTACAAAGAAGAAAAACTGAATCTGATATTGTTTCTTAATACAAATAATAGTTATACTACCTTGTTCTAAAAAAGAAATTACAACTTGAACAAAATCTTTTCCATGTCCTTAAAACTTTTTTCAGTGAAGTGTAAAAACAATGCACATAGTTTCAGTACTGGTGAACAATGTTTGAAAGCTACTAGCCTTGGAAGCTCTGGTTTGCAGCAATTYTGTATTTTGGAATTGCATARGAGTAAGGAAAATACCTTAAAATTTACCAAGATGGGAAGGAATTTTTATTTGCCTTGCCATACTTTAGAAATGAGAGCTGGAACAAAATTAAAAAGCTTTCAAAAAGTCACATATAATAAAATGAAAATAAATCTATTTAATAACAATATTAATTAAAATTGTATTAATAATAATAAAATTCCTCAGGAGTAATGTCCTTAAAAATTCAGAGAATTTTAAYTCTTGTGGGAAATTGATTTAATATTTTCATTATTCCAAAGAAAATAAAATCCAAAAGTATATTATCTGGATTACCAGCCAGATTACAAAATTCTTAGTTATTCACATCAAACTGTAAGYAAATTTACATAAAACATTTATTAAATATATTTTTATTTCAGTTTCTGGAGACCAAATATTTTATCAATAGATTATCAATTCTGCCAACATTTGTATCAGGAAAAATTTACTGATATGAGATGAAAAATTCCATTAAATGCAAATTTGAGAAACAGGCTCTGCAATAATTTCTTCAGAAAAAAAATATCTGGCCTTCATACATTATCTTGGATTTCGTTTTCTAAATACCTTCCTTCCCCATCCTCCAGCCTCCTCCCTCAGCACAGAAAAAAAGTTCTTATGTTGTGGAAAACTCTTTCCTGACAAATTTCARATTCCACGTTTATCATGTGATGTTTTATTTGCATGGAAGCTTTATTTATTCAATTTGTGTGATGGTAATTTCCTGCAGGGTTTAATTTCCTCACACACTATCAATTTTTTGATTCCCATTCTGGACATTTTTACTGCTAMATATGTTGTTATTCTAGAAAAAGCAAAGCAGCCAAAACTGACCAAAAAGGAAAGTTAAAAGTTTCTGAACTCTGCATGTGGAAAGACACAAATCCAATGTCTCTGCTATCTGGCTAGAATTTGATGTATTTATTGTGGCTTCTTTCTAAACATTTTACCAAAATTTGGGACTTGTGATAGCTCTGAGAAARCAGGCTCAGAATGTGCTGATTTGTCTGTGATCTCACATTGGGAATGGATTTTACCTGCTGCTGGAAGCAGCCATCAGTTTCTTATATCGTACCCAAGTGAGACACAGTGTTGGAGCACATTGTGCCCAAAAATGTTCTGCTTTGCACAGTGATGTGAAGTCACTGAACCTCATTGGACATGGTTGGGATGTTTATAAGAGAAAAATCTGTGACAAGCTTCMTTGTGTCTAACTTGGATAAAGCAARCTTTTGGCAAASCACTAAGGATTTCTGTATCTAGATGACAGATCAGAGTCTTCAAATCCCCAAATTGCAGCCACACTTTCATTGGCCAGATCCTCCATGAGACAAMTATCCAGGCAACCCTGCATAAAAGCAGCAGCAGAAGAAACTGCTCAGTGCTGCAGTCAGACAGAGGAGACCTTTGCAAAGTTGGAATTAGTGTTGATTAAAAATCCAGCTGCTCCTTTTCAGGTCTGTCTGGCTGCAGKAGGGTTGTGTGCAGGAGCCAAGGGATKGCTTTCTGCAGGGCTTGCATGGGCYTCTGCTGGGTGGAGCAAAGTCCTCCCTTTCTGCTCGTGCCATCTTTCAGAACATGAAAGGTGCATTTCTCCTCAGTGTTRCTCCCACCTGCCACACCCAGACCTCTTTGCAACCTTCCCTTTATCCATGGTCAGCAGTAGAGCTGAGACCTGTGGCACAGCACAGGTCTGGAACCTTCCATCAAGGTCTGCATTTTCAAATAAAAATTAGGTAATTCCCTGACATCTTAATGGGAATTAGGAAACCCCCAGCCATTTTTCACCATAGTAAAAAGTATTTCACACATATCCCCACCAAGCATTTAGAAATACCTAATTCCACAGTTGCCRTAGCTTTTTCTAATGTTTACTCCATGGAAAAGAAACATTGTCCTGTTCTTGTGGCTACTGTGACACTTCCAACAGTGACGACAGAGGAACTATTTCATATTTACTTGAGCATTATTTAGAAAAAGATTTCGGCCACAACACCTGAGAAATTGTCTCAGAATTTGCACTGATGGATTAAGCCCTGATAGTTGAATATAACTCCACTGTATCACAGGAAAGTATCCCTTAGTTAACTGGCTTCCTTTTAAGCTTTCTTGGGAAGCAGGACACTACATCAAAATATCTGCTGCTGTTCTAAGTGTCTTCTCAGTAGCACTGTAAGAAAAAATCCTTTCCTCTCTCAGCCAACATTCTGATCTACTGAATTGTCTTGTGATATTGTCAGCAATGCAAGATACAAGAACTGATATAATGAATGGAATTAAGCTTATTTTTAAAATCACTAATGATTTAGAGCATTTGCTCTGTGTTCACAAGAAAAATATTAATTTGACATAAAACAAGCTCTAGTCTTGTAAGTTTTGTAAGGGGTAATGGTAGAAATAAGCAGTGCAGCAGGCTGATTTCTCTTGGCTGGTGACATTCGCAGCTTTTTGGGAAGCAAGATACTGAGACTGCCTTTCCAGTTGATGAGAAATTGCTTCAGTGTGGCACACACCTCCAGAGGATCCTCTTATCTCTGACCTCAGGTGGGGACCGTCCATGTCAATCTSTACCTAAGCTTGGAATATTTGTAGTGTCTCTGTTGATCAGCCCAGGAGTTCTGAACCACCTCTTTTGTTGGCTCTTGAAATAAGCAAAGAGGAGCAGAGGCAGCTGAGGAGCAGTCAAGTGTGGCAGGAATGTGCTTGGAAAGCAGGATTGGATCTGTGGTGTGAAAGGACTGCCTAGCATAGACAAGTTTGGGACTGTCTATGACATGGCAGAGAGGCACCTGTATTGTAAAGAGTTAAGCTGAAGGATGTAGTTGGCATTGCCTTTAGTGAGGCAAGGAAGCTCATGGGTGGATGAACAGAATGGGAGGTGTGGGAAGCACTGTGGAGAAAAGGCTGTGATGGAGGGAGCAAAGCAGCAGTGTCTGTGCCAGCCATGCTCTGAGGGAAGCACATGGACTGACTGGATTTCAGAGCTGCTCATTGTCCTCCTGGCACAYCTGGATCCTCAGTGCTGCAGCTCTCACTTTATCAAATTCAGGTGAGCCAGGGGGTTCACATGGTTCAACCACACCTCCAAYCTAGCTAGATATATTTAGTTAGTGCCTTCTACTGCCAGTTGAAGAAGGCAACACACCCACAAGACTGCCTCAGTCTGTAAGCCAYGGTAATAGAAATAACAGAGCTTCCATCCCTATGACAAGTGGAAGGGGGTGATGATGGGATTTTGGAGAATATTTCTGCCTTCTATGGGAAGAAATTAGCTCTTTGCTATTAAATTTAATCATAAAAGTTGTCTTAACACAGAAGAGTTCTCATTTCACTGTTGTAATATTTTAAAGCCTAAAGGGAYCCTAATGACAGTCTATAGACAAAGATATTAAGGATAAAACTCCTTTCCCTTAGGGGTGTGCTGGTAGGAAATTGAACTCTCATGTGAAAAACATCTGGGCTTTTGCTTTTCTATCTAATGCAGAGACAATTTGTAGACTGCTACAGTTGTYTCTTCTTGGATTCTTTYAGAAGGAGCACAAATACTGCTTAATTCTCACTTCTTATGACTCGAAAAATTTCTTGTTATGTACAGTATTTTTTATTACAATAAAACACAAGAGAATTCTGATCGTTGGATGTGAGATGCAGCARCAGCTACTGAGTCTGAGTCTCAGTGAAAGAAAGATTAGTAAAAGATATAAATACATGGGGTGTTTTTCTATGATAAAAAAATTATAGCAGTTGAAAGAAACAAGTTGCACGAATACAATCTACAACTTAATCCTATAAATATCTTGGTATATCTAGTAGAACAATTTATATCTTCATAAAAAAAAAAAAAAACCTAAACACTCATAAGCAGTATTTATAAGAACATACAGTCTTTCTTAAAAGAATTGGGGTGATTTTTTTCTATGCAATAAAGGAATAAAGGGTCATCAGGTTTGTTTACGTATTTGCAAAAATTTAAAAATGCATATTTTCAGACAGTCTAACAAATTTATTTTTGTATATTTGTTAGGATTAGAAAGATTTGTAGAAATGGCTGTTCTTCCTTATTTTTCAGAATGTAAATAACAAATATCTTGCATGCCTTTTACAAAGTGCTCATTTACTTTCTATAATAAGAAATAGTTGTGAATAAAGGCTGAAGAATGTGGATTTCTAATGTGGTTGGTCCCTCTCTGATTTCACCTCATACTTCACTCTGCCTGGAGTTCTCTGGGGTATTAATTTCCTCTTTTCTAACATTCCTCTTAAACATATTTTTGGAAAAATRGAGGCTTTACCTCACAATTTCTATGTACTATTTAACAAGTTCTGTCCCCCCTCCTCTCACTGCCCCATATAATCACCTGGAAAAAAAAACCCTATTTTCAATTTCTGCACTGAAGTCCTTTTTATTCTCAGAACAGTGATGCCACTTAGCCCAGGGCTGGTTAGTGACAGATCACATCAGACTGAAATCACACAGATAGTAAATCACATCAGCCAGCCATGAGGGTCTTCAGGAATGAAAGGTGTCTTCTTGTGTGAGAGGTGTCAGTGCCACATCATTAAATATGTGCATTACTACTAAAGAATAAAAAAGTTGATTTTGTCCTTCTTACCTTACAGCACTTCAGCWGCTTTTAATGGCAGAAATATGCCATGTTATTTATTAGCTCCAGTAACCCAGGGGTTCTTTTTCATTTTAGTCAGCAAGCTGTGAATCACCCACTGGGCATCTGACATGTACTGCAGGACTTCAGGGACTTAGGACAAATCAGACTCAGTTATTAGAGTCTCATCTTAGAATGTGTGTTTGTTTATAGGCTACTTAGCAGCTATCAGTACAGATTTACCAGCTGAAAGTTATTTTCCATGTACCTAAAACACAAACTTGCTAAAATAGGCAAGTAAATGAAGTTAACTCCCAGAATTACTCTAACTACTGTGAGGCAAAGTCTGCTTAATTGTGGTAATGAGATACTTGATGAGAGTCAGGGCACTTCTTGAGGCATGAGTGTTTTAATGTCATGAGTATGTCAGCTGCAATGTCATGTTCTTGAAACACAAAGAGTATCTCAAGACTTTTTCTGTTTTCTTTTGATTTGCATTGCACAGAATTTYTTCCTTGTGACAATGCTTAGGACTGTAAAAGGCCTAGACTGCTAGAAAATTCACTGATGAATATACTAACATACTAACAAGCCCACTTTTTTTGGTGCCACAATTTCATATTTAAGGACTGCAAAACAGAAACATTTTGGTTTTGAAAGTTTAAAATATTTTTGAATTGTAAYATTTCATTAAAATGACAACATCTTAAAGAACAAATAAAAATTAATCTGAGTRTTATTTTTGACTCTGTTAAACTTTCCTTTGTGTGGCTTTTGCAGATCAATGGATTCAGAGAGGCACCTTCYCAGGATCTATTAATTTCCTAAGTCTGCAGAGTAGGTGCTGCTAGACATCACAATAACAGCTTCCTGGCAGCTGGAATTCCTATGGATATGCAATACAAAACTTATTAAAAGCATTCTCTAACACTTCCAAATCGAAGATTGCCTAACAACAGTGCTTCATGTATAGAAGTATGCAAAATAAGCTAAACACTGCCAATTTTAATTATAGGAAGCACAAAAAACTTGTTTAGTGCCATGATTTTCCAGATATAATTGCTATTATGTAGATTAAGATTTTATCTAAGAACACCATGAAGGGTGGCTTTGTTCTGCTAGTAACAGATAACAGGGGACATTTGCAGCTTCACATACCTTCAGAGGCAAGCCTCAAACAACACTTAACAGTAGAGATATGGGCAGAAATTGCACAAACATGGAAGTAACCAGTGTAAGAAATACTGGAGATTTCTGACATACCTCCTTTGCCTCTTTCTAAGCAGAATTCTCGGTGCCAGAAATATCAGAGGCTCTGGTCTTCCAAGTTATGTGACTGCATGGAGGCACAAGGAGCCTCATTGTAGTCACAGCCACATGTTAGACTGATAACCAYGACTGGGAAACAGTGCTAGAAGCCATGCAGAAACAGCAGATAACAGCAGAAACAGACATAAATGTCAAGCTTTGCATTTTCATTTCAGCACATAAAGAACAGTAATCCTTCACTCAGTGTCCCAGTGACAAGATTTATTGCATATGTTGCAGGCCACCCAAAATGCTTTGGGATYGCAGTATTCTGAGAAATAGCAAATGAGAGATCTCAAGTGCATGAGTRAAGTAGATGGGATATTGGATTTAGGTTAGACATTGGGAAATAATTTCTAGCTGCAAGGACAGATGGGTGCTGGAATTCATTGTGTGCATAATTGTGCAAGGTCTCTCACTGGGGACCTCTGCAAACAGGTTAGAGAAATGTCTGCCAGAAATTGTTTATGGAGAGCTGAGGTTCCTGTTAGGGGGGAGGTGGATGGCTTATACAATACTGCCAGGTGTGTTCTGTGAATGATTTGGGGTTGTGACATACACAGAGCTGACAAAGGGAAATAAATTTTTTTCTCTGTGTTCCTTTTACGGACATGTTAAATGAGTGTTTTCCAAAGGCTGTATTCAAAATATTGTTGGTCATTGTGAACCATTGTGCAATCCYTCTTTATGGGCACAAATAGAAAATGTTTCTAGTGGTAGTACTAGGGTTTAAGCCTCATGGGGGCATATGCCACTCATTTTACAAAGAAAATGCATTCCTCTCATTAAACATGCTRACCACTGCTTATTTTATGGAAAATTTAGAAGATTTTCACTTAGTGAAAACACCCAACAGGTAATGTATAAAAAAATGACATAATTTTCTCAATTGTAAAATATTTCTTTCTCACCTTTGACCTTTCAAAGGTTTATGACCCATTATTTCGCTTTCCTTTTCCATATCCCAAAGTACTATTGAGCTGCCAAATGTTACCAGCCCATCAAATTACCTTAATTCTGAGCCATAAATTGGTCGGTTTTCTCCAAAAATTCATCACCCATGTCAAATTTCTTGAAAAAAGTGATCTAATATTTGATTTTTCATGAAAATGTAAAGTAGAACTTACACAGGGCCATTTTGTACATCCCTTTTGAGACAATCTGCTTCTATTACCTGAAAGCACCACAAAAATTCCTAGGTCTGATTTGACTCTACTATTGGGAAAAATAAATAATTCAAGCAGTTCCTCTGAAAAGTTCTACTGATTTTATGTCCATTTAACTGGGGTGGAAGTCATATGGTTCAGCTGTGTCTCCAATTGAAAAATAAAGTTAAAAAGTGATTATAAGTGCAACTACCAYTGATAATATACAACTGGTATGCAACAACCTTTGAAAAAATATTCTTTTTGTATCATAGAATAATTTAGATTATTATCATTACTTCAAAGAATAACTTGAGTTGGAAAGGACCTATAGGGATCATCATGTCCAACTTGCAGAACTACCTGAAAAGTGTTGTCCAGATATTCCTTAAACTCTGGCAGTCTTGGTGTTGTGACCAYTTCCTTGGGGAGCCTGAGCCATGTTCTCAGTGGAGAACTTTTCCCAATAACACTCTCMTTTGGTGTCTCTACCCTTAGAGATCCCCTGACATTCAGATGTTCCATTGTGGGAGAGGAGTTACTACAGATAGATTCTCTTCTGTGGCTAATTTAAATGCACAAAAAAGCAGGAACTTTGCAGATTGAGTTCTTCTGATCTGAACATTCTCTCCATAGCTGTGTATTTAAAGCTTGMAGATTAACTCTTGCCACCTGTCATGAAAAATGTGAGGCAGACTTGCAGTTAAAAATAATTTTGCAGTGCCCACAGCCACAACAAAGGAAGTTGATACTCATGACAAGGGCTAGCTTCTCTTGAATGCTTATGAAAAGCAGAGCTGCTCCAGCTGATATCTGAAAGCTCACTAATGTGCAGCTAATTACATGCTTTTCAGAAATGTCACTCAGCCTTTTAGTCTTTGCAAAACCTCCATCAGTGGCAATATAAAAGACAAAATGAGACAAAAGGTGACCAAGTCCTTTAGAGACATCTTCTTAAAGGAAGTAAAAGGACAAAACATGGTCGTCTCTGATGACATGTTTGCCGCACAGTTAGCCAAGATTTTCTTCTTTGACCTTTGCATTTATTTTTTATACTAACCCTGTATTTTTATGCTAACCYTATCACTTAACATGGAGTTATCCTTGTAATTATAATGTACATAATCAGAGGATACAAAGCCAGTTTATTATCTTTGAATTATCTGTACTGGCATCAGAAACAGCCACTTACCTGCTTTAGGACACAGTTGTTTAGTGCTTAGTAAATGGTAAAAGAGGCTCATGGAACATGCTGTGATTGATTGCAGGAAATGGTCTTCTACAAAAGCAATATTAGTCTGAAAGCATTTTGAGATTTGTTATAGATGGGGAGATGGTTGTTTGAGCTCCATAGGGCAAATCATAAACTTGTGGTTCATGGAGAGAATCAGAATGCTGGTACATTATTTTTGCACAATTAAAATTAATATCCTTATCTGTTTAATAGAAATAGTRTTCCATCAAAGCTACAGGCTCATTGCTCAAATGCAACTTTGAGAATGAGCAATAGTCGTAGATAAAGATTAAAAATATCTGACCTTAAACTTTGTTAAAAGATGTGTATTATATACTTCTGTGTGAATATAGAATAAATTTAGCATGCAAATAATACARAAGTCTGAAAAAATTGAAAGTTGTTCCACTGATCACATTCACTTTACTGACACATAAAATTCTTATTTTTGCCCTAAATAATTGCTRTTTTCTCCCTGAATTTCCCACAGGGCACAGCAGCTGCTTCACCAGGATTTTGAGGTGATGTCATACAGGTGGGATCTGTCACTCTTTTGCATCATACCCTCCCACTAATATTATGGAAACTACTGTGCTRTGTATGTTGCCCTATCATTGGTATTCAGTGAAGGAAAAATGYCATCTCTTATTGCTAAATGTGTTCAACAAGGAAGATGTAAGACAGGGGAGAACCCAATCAACTTTTGTTAGACCAGGCATTCCAAATTCCTCTTGGTATGTTCATTACAGCAGTCTCCACAACTGCTGTTTGCTTTTCTTATTGCTAAGAGAGGAGGATTTGCTCCCTGGTGATTGAATAGATCTGTCTCCAAGGTACCCAGTGCTCCTTCTGGACAACTTTTAAACTTGGTGCTATAAGCAGAGTTCCTGTCTCAATTCCAGTCACTCAGCAGCAGTTCATAGGTAAGGTCAAGAAACCTGTGAGATACACAAATAATGGGGACAACACAAACTGGCTGAGAATGGAAAAATAGAAACGACTATTTTCAAAAGCTGAGTATTATCACTATTATCAGCTGAGTACTGGTAATAAGTCTGTGGAAATCTTAGTGAGAAAACCTTCATGAGAGGAAATAAAAGCCAAAGATGACATCTAGCCTATAGTCCAAAGAAATGGGAAGATGGTGAGCTCCACACGCCCATTAGAAATGTTTGGATAATTGCTATTTAAAAGCCATGTAAAAAGTGYCTCATAATGCCATTTCCATTATCTTTCTTCATGAGCCAGCTGTACCTTTCACCTTACAATAAATATATTCACAGAAATAAATGGGTAAGAAGGCATTTTTTTCTTCTTTAGAAAAGTGCAGATGGCATCCTACCTTTTACCATGGTAATCTATCTCTTAATTTTTTCACTAATAATGTCATGGAGGAGTACAGGACAGAAGAGAAACAGACTGACTTTATTTTCATGTGTGCCACTTCAACACAAACTTCAAGGCTAACATAAAATAAATGAGGAGAAGCTAGTGATATTCAATTTTCCACAGCTGTAACAAGTCTTGAAGTCCTTTGCAGCTGATAATGCTTCTTTAGGCAAAGTAGTACCTATTTCTCTCAGACTGGTGTCAAACTGGCCTATCTGCAGAGACTTCTAGGGAACTGATAACTTACACTGATTTAACTGAACTCAGAATTGGAAACAAAGAAGGGCAGAATTGTCCTTTTCCATTTTGTCCCATGTTGTGCTGGCATGTTCATTTTGCCTTGCTCCCCCCTGGACCCCCTGCAGTGATAATTTTATTTAAGTTAAAGAACAAATTCATGAAAATAAAGAATCCCTGATTCTCACTTATATGAGAAGTTTTTTCCTCATAACGAAATCAAGACATTGAAATTACGATCAAATCCCCAAAAGAAAATATCTGAATTCATATTACTGAAAGGATTGTGTCTCTCCTAGCCTAGATTGTGATGGCTTTTGGGCATTGATACYATTCAAAGTTTGGCAGTACATGATGCAAAGTCTTGTTCAAACTCTGCTTTGTAGCCAGTTCTTACATACCAAGTGTGTGCTGAGAGAAKAGAGTTTCATGGCTTATCTTTTATTCAATAAATCTTCAAGCTTTTGGGAAGTGATTTTCATTTAGTTGTTAGTCAGTTAGGAGGATGTGTCCAAATCTTGTGATCACTGACTCAGTTTTATCACTGAAATAAGGTCTGAATTTAGACTGTTAAAGAAAGCACATTTTTATACTTAGGGACTTCAGTGATGGAACTACTGGTCTCTTTTCTGTCATAAAAGCCTCTGTGGCAATTCACAGAGAAAACTTMATTAGCCTGAATTGTCAGAGAGTGCYTATACCCTAGTTACAGTGATATCACTTCTTATTTTGGCTGCTGCTGAGAGACTGATCCTTTTCTTTTTCTCCTGGGAAATCATCTTCACTAAGTAGAATTTTAAAGTCAAAGCCACCAAAGTTTTAAAGATGAGAGTGACAAAATGGCAGTTCTCTCATCTATAGAACAAAAAGGTGATGGTTAGAGATAAACAAGAAACAAAGAGAACAGCCCACAAACCAGAATCAGAGTGATCAGCCAGCTGACAGAAATACATCCACCACTGGACTCTGATGTCCAGTGCCAAGGTCCAGCTTCACTCCAACCTCCTCCAGCACTGCAAACCAGCATAGAAGGGGCTAGAAAAGCTGGGGTTTGYTAATACTCAAAATTAATRGTTTGCATGAGCTCMTTATAYTTACCTGTAATTTTCCTTCAGTTGTAACTAGAGTCAGGATGAATCTTTTAGCTTTATAAGAAAAGGCAGCTGGATCTACCTTCTGTAAGCAATAATTGGAGAGCTTTTAGCAGAACAGCTCAACAAACCAACAGCATCTTGTTAGTTAGTCTTGCCCAAAATAAGAAGAATTTTGGTGTATGCCATTGAACCCTTTTTTTCATTCTCAKTTAGAGGCTTGATACAAAGACAA
This sequence comes from Alauda arvensis, assembly GCA_902810485.1. Lineage (NCBI taxonomy): Eukaryota > Metazoa > Chordata > Aves > Passeriformes > Alaudidae > Alauda > Alauda arvensis. The sequence continues at coordinate 265,133 of CADDXX010000160.1, read as the reverse complement.
TGGAAATAAATAACCAAAAATTAARCAGTCATTTCTAAGAAATGGAAACTGATGCAATATAAAAATAARTAACTGAAGTCATTTGGAGGTACTTACAGGTCATCTAGTGAATGATTTTTATGTTTTTTCATCCACTTTATGGAGATTTGTACATCAGCATTTTTGCTCAAATGACAGGTACCAGAACTTGGAAATGTGAGGTGTGGTACGTTTGGAAATCCTTTGGGGTAGTCTTTAGTGGAGCTATACATTAGCAAACCTGTACAATGGATTTTCTTCTCAATGAGAGGAGTCACCACAGTGCATTTCAAATGATTTCCAACAAAGCTAGAGGAAATGACACAGGGAGAGATAATTTAGAGGAAAAAAATTTGGTATTTGCAGCAAATTCCAAAGAAGTTTGAGACTTTAAAGACAGAATTGAGTACAGTTCAGATTTAGACTTTTGTTTGGTTTTTTTTGTCTAATGTTTGCATTTTGTTTCCTTTTTTTTTCTTTTTTTGATGTCAAAGATGGCTCTGTTTTAAGCAGGAGATTGGAATGGACACCCTGCTGTTCCTTTCCACCAGGATTATTCAATGTTAAATATCTATTGACAATTATTATTTTCCTGAATATGTTGCATTGAGGAAAGACCAGCTGACTAYCTCCCACACAGAGCAAGTGTTTATCCCTTCTGACTGATCCCATTCCCACTGCCCTAATCACCACATTTGTCCAGAAATTACTTTTGTTCCCAATTCAGAGCTTCTCTCTTCCTCATGTGGAACTGAGTCCTGACCCTTTTTAGACCAACTCCCTCAATCCAGATACACCCTTCCAATAATATTTCATTTTATCACTAGCATTTTTTCTGCTTAGGGGAAAGTGAAATTGTGAATACAGAAACAGGAATAATTTCTGAACCTGATGAGCAGAGAGACAKCATCACTGCTAACCACCAGATTGTGGGAGCAGGGCTAGTGTCCTGTTTAGCATTGTCTGAAATGTTTATACTCAGGTGGAAAAGGGAAAAAACCCCTCTGCAAACTCATCAGTCCCTGAGTTCTCCTGCATCACGCTGAGTATTCACAGTTTCCATGCTGCCTTACAAATTTTTGTCAGCTTTTTTTCCAATGCTGCAGAGCCTGTTTCACTTGTCTGTGTAAAAGGCCATCTGATCTTGACAGCCACTACACCAGAAGGGTTTGTAAGTGATTTGTGCAGCCCACAAAGTCGTTATGGATGCAGCAGAACCATACAGWGAGCCCAAGCCCCACTTACAGCCCAAAGGCTGATCCTAACAGCYGTAGAGCCACAGTGCAGAAAACCCAAGTGATTTTGCTGAAATGAAATAAGGCCCTAGAGCTTGCTAACCCAACTTTAGAGTAAGGTTTAATTCCTTTTTCCAGCTCTGTCACACCAGTAAGAGCCATTCACTCTGCCCTCCTCTACCAGAGCAGCAAATGAAAGAGCTGTAAATCAATGTCCCTTCGGATACATTTCTGTTGAAGGGAATTTCCCTCTATTAGTATAACACTGTGAGAAAAGACTGTGCAGTGTGAACTTTTTAATAAGAGTGCTTTTCGCAAATTACTTAAGATGCCTGTTAAAGCAGATGTTGAAGCTCAAACATTCTTTCAGCACTGTTTCATTTCTCTAGCACTTATGTGCTCCCCTGCACCATTAAGTTACAAACAGTGAGGAAAGGGAAGCACAGGGACTGCATAGACCATGGATTGCTCCTGGAAATATTCCTGAGCAGAAAGTTCAGCCACCACCTCAGCACTGATGCTGAGGAATAAGCTCCAGTAGAACTCCAAAATCTTATTTGAATGGAATTAAATTCAATTACTTTATAATTAACTTCCGCTTAAGTCAGGAATTCATTAGCTTTAGGAAAAAACAAGGACAGTTATGCAACCCATCTAACACAGTTGTTCCACACAAGACCCTATTTAGCCCAAAGCACAGGTTAGTTTTCTAGAAATTTCATCGCATGACTTGTAATGTTTTGTGGTATATGCACATTAATAAGATACTGGAGTGTACAATTTCCAGGTCTTTCTAAAGAGGTATTATTTTTATTACAATTTGTWTGGTAGAATGAATGAAATTATATCAGCTTCCATAAGCTTATCTAAAAGCACTATTAAAGGAGATTAGTATATTGCAAATGGATTAAGAGAGGGAAGATGAACTGTGAATTTGCCYCCTGTACCAGGCTGAAGGACATCTCTGAATAACATTATAACCCATAGCTCTAGGAGGTTTGACTGTGGCCTTTGATAGTACTCAACAACCCAAARAGCAGACCTAATGTTGTCAATTGCTTAGAGATGCACTGTTTAGAGTCATGTYGCTCTCTCTTTCTCTTGTTTGCTTTTTTGGTTTTTTTATTAAAAGGAGGGAGAATCTTTGCTAAAAAAATATTTGCTWAAAAAAATACCAAGAGAGTCACCCTTTTTTAAAAACAAGTAAAACCTTGGTTTCCATGTTTTACATAGAAAGATTATTTCTATATTTGATTTATTTGTTCTCACAATGAAAAAATAATTATATAGCAATTTTAATGTATTCCAGTAATTTCTAYGAAAGCTTTAAATATGGAAATAATTTTTTTTTAATGAAAGCAAAAACCTGTAACTTCATGCGTTTCTGTCTGTTAAAGTCTCTCTGAAGACATTTTTACTCTAAAAAAGTACTGAGTTCTTATTGTGATTAAAGCCTTATAAGATTTTAATCTACCTTACCTATGACTGTGTCCATTCATAAATGCTTGGCTTTGCAATATGTAAGGATTTTATTCTCTTTGGGGTCAATGGASATTATGTGTCTTTTTGACAAGGATTAGTTTAAAAATCTGTGAAAAAGGTTCATTTTGAGAATTTTTGAAGCATTGGAATGTTTATTTTCCGGGATTTTTTGGTCATATTAACTGCCTGTGAAGATTCTGAAACATTGCAGATAGTTCAGCTCCTGGTAGTTCAGCTGTAGTTTTGGGTGTTTTATTGTGGGTCTGAATTTCTATTAGGTAAGTGCTAACTGGGAGATGAGGTTTTGTGGCCTCTCCTTGGTAACTCAAATGGGGCTTTCCCTTTGTACATTCCTGTGAATTTCTATCTGCAGGCCACGTGTGGGGGAATTTGGTAGAATAGAAATGGCCTGCCTGAAATGAAGGGGGACATTCAGGGAGTGTACAGAAAGCAGGCCACTGACTGGAAGGGTCGTCTCAAAGATCTGTCTGTAGCTGAGGTTCCCAGCCTACCCCATGTGTCATTGCTGGGAACCAACTTACCCATCCTTGACTCGTACGCATGACAGAAAATACCGGCACCAGCCTGCTCCTCCAGATCCTGCCTTTTCCATGGGAGCAAATTCCACTGACAGATCTCCTGGATGGAACCAAAAATCTGCCCAGCAGTTACATCCTCCTGCCATCCTCTCTGCTGTCAGCAGCAAGGGGAATGGTTCCCTTTCTCTGTGAGTGTGGTGGAACAGGGACCACATTTCCCAAGTTAGACTTTTTGTCTCCAAAAAACTTACACAGGAAATAATCAAAGAAGAAAATTCCAAAAAGTGGGTGTTTTAATGCTTTGTGTGGAATGGGTAAAAATGGAATAAATCAAGGAGCAGAAAGGCATCCCTACTGCAATGTTATAGATTTGCAGGAATTTTCATATGTCAGCCTGTTCTGTAATTTGACAGTCAAAATGCTCATGGTTACCTGTAAAACTACAACAAAAATGATATTCTAGGCAGTCTTAATAAATGTAATTTTAATTAAAAGAGATTTCCACTCTTTTCTGTGTACTAATTAAATTGAAAGAGAACTCTGACAATTCCAATTAACATTTATCACAAAATATGTATATGCAAATATAACAGAAGGTAAATACAGATTTGRAAAAACAAAATCATACCACAGCAAGACAATTAGACAGAACATTGTTACCAAATTTTCTTATGTAAATAAGTCATCAGCAATATATAACAGATGCTGAAAGTATTTGTGAAACATTTAAAATAAAAACAAATCATCCAGAGATAATACAAACAAAAAATTTGAAACACATTCACAATTAAAATATAACACTGGATTTTTCAGAACTGGGGATTTCCTTTTGTTCTGGATCTGAAATTAATTTTCAAAGCAATTGATACTTACATTAATTGAATTAATTATTTTGGAAGAGAATCRTTAACCTTTCATACAAAAGCACTGGAACTTTAAGGTTCTAAAAGCACATGGAGGCACTTCAGGCCCTAAAACAATAAAAAGAAACATTTTAATCCTCCTGTAAAGAATCATGTTGAGGAGRATGGGCAGCAAGCTGCCTGGCTTATTCTGGACACCAATCTCAGGCCTTGTCTGGCGAGGTCAGCAGTGACAGTACAGCTTGATCACCCCTGCTGGATCTAACAGGGATAATTTCAGAAGTTAACTAGATGCCATTAATGGTCTGCAGAGCTCATTATGCTCCCACTCTGCAAACTCAGACATTTCACCTTGAACTGCCCAGAGATGAAATTTGGGATAACTCCATTGCCCTGAACTGGACTGGGAAGCACTCTTCTATTCTGATCTGGTGGTACCCAAAAGAATGTAAAATCACTGGGACATAATAGTACAGTAGGACAATAGTATAATAGGACAATAAAGACATTCCATCCTAAGTTTTCAGCAGAAATTCCTTCACAATACAGACATTTTTTGCTGACAAGCTGTAGGGCTTAAGAAGAGTTCCTCATGCTCTCCACTGSGTGTTTCCTGGAGTAGCATTTGTGTTTTCTTTCTGGGCTCTGCCAATAAACTGCTGTGCTCACCTCACCTATGATGCTGTGGCCAGTCTGAGGGATATGATTTAGATGAGCCTACAGTTTATCCCAATTAATAAAGCATGGAAATGTAGGGTAAGGAATTGGCAGACAAATTTTTATTTATATCACCTAACCTTGGTTGTTTCCTTTAAAAGTGCTCTGCAGAGTCACTGGAATAAATTATGTTTATTGCAGTCTGTGCTGCATGATATTAATATTTTTTCCACTGGTAAATAACTTAGAAACTGCTATTGAACAGACAGACACACTTTGTGTTTCTACCATACTGAGATAGGTAGAAGAAACTTTGAGAAACAGACATTAATTGCTTCTACTGCATGTGTTCCTTAATATATTGAATTATTTTTCTATTAACCCCACAGGGATCCTRTTTTATGAGTCATCAATGGCCAGGAAATCTCATTTCTAAAGGACTAGAGCCAGTGTTGCTGAAGACATCCAAGAGTGTGTCAGATCCTTTCCTAATGGAGAGCAAATGCTCCCACATAAAAGGACAGACAAAAAAGAATTGAGGACAGCCTGGTGTGAGGGGAGAAGATAATTCCCTGCTGCTCCTCTAGGTAGTACAAAATAGGGTTTGTGTTCTACAGTTTGTTTATTTTTGATGGTTCCTTGGTGGCTTGACACTAAGTGGAACTACCTAAGCTTGGTAAACAAGTGAAAATTTAAAGTGTGAGCTTTTATTGCAGTTACTTAAAGAATCTCCTTGGCGCTCCTGGGAATATTCCTCAATTAGACCTGCTCTCTGGACTGTGGTCAAACTATGGGTCAGAAAGCCATAACCTTCAGGCCTGGGCTTCTTGGGAAGGAGATCATTGTTGATCATGACCCACATTTTCTGCTTTCTTCTTCTTGAGATTCAGTTGTGGTTTTGTACAAAATCTTTTGCTAAATGCAATGTTTTGCTAACTGAGAGGATCTGAAACTTTGGGCTCCAAAATCTCCTATCTGAGACCAATTACTTTTYAAATTACTCTTTCTTTAAGCTGCCCCCTCATGGTAATAAAAGATGTTTCCTCCTTTCAGAGAAAAAGTAGAAGCTGCTTAGATTCACCTTTGAACTCATCACTTCATTTGTGCACGAAGGAAGGGGTAAGATTCCAACAGATACATTCAGTGAGTGATTTGAATGCAAGGATCCAGCAATCATCCTCCTTGCTCCCTCCTCTCACTGAAAAATAGGAGRAACCACATGGCACAGGACTGTGCTCTGTGCAGGACACAGGAGAAAATTTGATTGCTGTTAGTAACAGACCATTTGGGGTTGGACTTCTTGATCCACCACTTGTGTGACCAGGCTGGTTGTCCAACAGCTCTTCCACTATTTTTTTAGCACCCACCCTCTCTCCTTGCTTATAAACAAGTGTACATYCCAGAAAGATTCAAAGAGCAGTGCCTACTGCAGAAAGTGGAAGTTTTCACACAACCCCAAAAAAGAGAATGTTATGGACATGTTGGCAAAAATACATCTACTATTATTACTTTGAATTAGTTTTCAAAACACAAGTTTGCTTATGATGATGAATCCATTTTTGTTCTTTCCAAGGACCATAGGCAACAGGTATAGAATGTTTATCAGAAAAGTAATCAACCTGCTCATCCACAAAATCCACTCACATAATTTTTGCATGGCTTTAAGCGAAGGAGAGCAAAACTATATATAAATTATCAGCTTCATTAACAGAAGTGTAATTCTTCATTAATGAGGAAAAAAAAACTCTTTATTTTTTTTTATTTGGGCAGCCAAAAAGAGTCTATACTCTCCTTAACCCTCTCATACCACATGCCTGAGGGATTTCCCAACACAAAAGACACGAATTCCACACCAATGGAAAATGTATCAGCTCACTGTATTTAAACTGACTTAAACTGCAGAAAAGAGCATTTAGGTTAAACATGGGAACAAACTCTCAAATGCATACATGGGAGAGGCTTGCCAGGAGGCTATGACCTTACATGGGTACTTGCTGAAATAAACTAGGAATGTCTGTCAGAAATCACACAGGAACAGCAGATCCCTCTTCAGCAGGGAGAGTTTGTTAATTTTTCCAGCTCCCTTCCAGATCAATATTCTACGATTTTTTTTTAATAGTGATATTTTGCTAGGTTACTTACAATACAGATATTTCCTATGAGGAAAAAAAAAAGAATTATTCCAAAACTTTAAGGATATTGAAATAGTTCTAATTCTGAAAAACCCAAACAAAAACCCTGCACAGTTCTGGAAACTGAAGTAATAACTTAGTCTGGGATGTGGCTGGATTGTGAAATGCAAAGAGAACTCAGAAARAGGGAGGTAAGTAGTTACTCATTTTGTGGGTTATTACCTTCAGCCAACTATTCAATACAGACTTGGTGATCCTTGTGGGTCCCTTCCAAYTCAGGATATTCTATCATAGAAGCATCTGGAAGAAAGAACGTGAGACTGCCTTTGTGAAGAGATTTATCTCTTTTATCCTTTCTTCTGTTTCTACTCTATACTGGACTATGAAACAATCTCAAGTGATTCTAAAAGTCTACTCCCTTCCTGATCAATATAGGCATGATGAGGGGCTGATTTCTGTTAGAAACAGTTGAAAAATCTAAGAAACAGGGCAGAGGGAAAATTATAAACACCCTAAAATGCATGTGACAAAGGCCATAGTTTGTAAAAACTAGACTCTGAGGTTACATATTAGAAAAAAATTTCTTTAAATTTTAGTCTCCCTGATTTAGTGGGTTTTTTGAATTTGATAATAATAGATCCTACCTGACAGGGGTAGACAAATGGCCTTTTCAAGTCCCTTCCAGCAGTGCTTTTTTAATACTCTGAATTTACTGACTGACTAGTTACTATTCCCTGTRGAGCAAAGACCCTTCTACATTGAATTACACTTTAATCCTGGATGCTAAACCAGTTTAAAGTAAATGAAAAGGTGCTTGCTAAAAAGGTTTGGCCACTACTGCAGGTTTTTCTCTCACTAGCAATAAAAGAAATATATTGCTATACAATCTATGTTGTGAGATAAAGAAATCAGCTACTAAAATTTGGTAGCATAGTTAAGCAATAGTCCCTGCTGTTGATGTCTCTGCTAGGAAATAATAGATAGCCAGGAGAGTTAYACATGCTGACATAAAGTTGCAATGTCCTATTACTGTTTGGTAAARCCTTCAGAGGAATGGATGTATTTTTTTTGTGAGAGTAAGGAATTTTATTTCCTAATTAATTCAATATTTTCACGTTAAAAAATAATTCTGTGATATTTCTGTTGTTTAAAGCTCTRTGATGTTTAAAATCTGGATGCCCTCAGAACATGAAATCAGAGTAGGGCAATACTATCTGTTACTCAGTAATGTTTTTCATCAGGGAAACTGATTGGACCTCATCCATTTTATATAATTTCAGTGATTTAGCAACAGCAACCATATTTTTAAAGCAAAAATTGACAAAGTGCTTTTGGCTCAAAGAAGAAGAAAATAAAGATCCATAGATAATTTTTTATTAATTTTTTATTACTAGATGATCTCTAATGTCCCTTCCAACCCAAGACATTCTATGACTATACAATTCAATGATTTATTTATGCTATGGAGTATCAAGTTCTCTTGCAAGTCCTAATTCACTTTTTTTGGGGTTTTTTTTTCTATTTTTTCCTCTGCTTTGTGTCCTTTCTCCACCCTTATCTCAAGTTATCATGGGAGGAGAAGCTGTGGCAGGGGAAGRGAGCAGTGCTGATGACACGTTGAAGGTACAGTACATGAAGCTTTTATGTTTAGGAAAAGCCCTTTTTAGGGGAAGCCTCAGAAAAATCCAGATATTATAACATTAAATTTCCCAATATTTCCACTGGCATATGTTAATTTTTCTAAATAATTTTAAAAATTACTTTAAAAATYAATTGGAATTACAGATCTTTTGTGCAAAGAAAAAGCCCTGAATGAAAAAAAATCCATAAAATAAAATCTGACTTTGTAGGTTTATGAATTTTTTTACATTTGTTCTCAATTTCCTCATTAGACAGACAAAAATAATTAAGGATATGTATTCCAAATCCTCTCATGTTACTCATTTTAATAACAGGAGATACAGTAGCATATCTTGCAATTATTAACTGCCTTATCTTTATCATTTCGTTTTCATGCTGAGAAATATTTTGCTGCTTGATTGCTAAAGGCAAACGAGAACAATATTTTTAACAGCATGTATCAACTTAACTGTAATATTCAGCAGCCAAAGGGTCATCCAGAAGAGATACCTTTGCAAAAATATGAATTATCAAGAATTGGTTTATTATGATCATGTCCTTTCTAGAAGAAGAAGCATTTAGTCTTATATTTTTTAGGTACATGGGCAGAGGAAGATATTACTGACATCAGCTGAAAAATAAGTAATTCCTATTAAAATACTTCTACATATTATCAAGCTCTTAGCCTATTCTTGGGCTCTAATAGGCTTTCCAGATCCAGGCTGGAGCTCAGAGAATGAATGAGGATGGTGTGAGAGAAAATAGCAAAACATAYGTGAAGAGAAAAGGTACAAAAAAACTGTGGTACCCCAAATGCTGAAGAATTCTTTTATCATACTGAGACATCCTTTGGTCACAAGCTGTTACCTAGAAGTTTGGTATGGACCTGAAAAACTGAGCACAGTAAATACATTTGTGTCAAAAATTCTCTCAAAATTGCAAACATTATACAGAGCAATCTGAGATCTTCTATATAAAGAAAGTCGATATGATGTCTTTGTCCATGCAAGCAACCTTCTGATCATGAGAGGATGCATCCTCTCCAAGCTGTAGAGGATTCCCTTAGAATATGAGTATCTTAGAACTTTTCTGTGGGAAGGCTGAACCACACCAGTTGATGCATGTAATGGCCTCACTCCAAATGAGTGAAAACACTGTGAGAGGCAGAGAATTCCTCATTCCTGAGAACACCATACAGACCCCAAGATCAACTCATAATGCACAAATAAAAACTTGTGCGTGCTGGAGTGAATGGGACACTTCCAACAATTTCAGAGGATCGGGATCCTCCTTAACTGTTTGAACTTAGCAGAAGACAGAGTGGAGCTTCTTGCTCAGAGCTGATTCACCTTAACCCTTGTGACTGGGAAGATTCAAAAAGCTYTTCTGTACTTGGCCTTGTACCCTGGAGTGGTTTGTAAATCAGGCACATTGCACTGTGCAGTGCATGGTCCTGTCACCCGGAGACATTGTTTTTGCAAATTGCACATTCCAGAACCAGTTTGTGCCTTTATTTTCAATTGTATTAATTACTTCGATCACTTTTTCAGTGCTACAGAAATGTGTCTGTGATATGTAGAGAACTAAGGCCTGTCAGTTAAATAATTCCTAGCTTTCCCACAAATACATTGAAAAAGYAATTAAAAAATTGCAGTTCAGCTAAATGGCAACATACCTGACRTGCTCAAGGTAGTAACATCTCAGTGATGGCAACTTCAGATCTTAATTATATTGAAAATCTGAATGACTGGTGTCTGTGTTCTAAACTTTTCAAGGAGACCAGGACTGCATATTAATCAGAAAAAAAACTATGAGAGAATGAGATAAAGTGGAAAGAGATTAAAAGTTTTAATCAACCTAAAATATCCTAGACTGTATACTCTAGGCTGAGGGAATCCTTAATGTTTTTGKTTTTTTCAGTCTTCCAGAAACTGTCATTTTAGCTTTTACAGATAACTTTGCTCTTGGTATAATTTATAAATTTAAATCAATCCAARCAAATATAAACCAGCCTCTATTTTWCATCCAACAACAAAATAATCTTTTCCAGATTGCTTTTATAAAAAAAATCCCCAGGAGCTGAAAGYACCCAGTTTCATTTTATAATTAGAAATTGGTGGGTTTATTTTTGCAGATTTTCTGTTTGCAAATATACTCATTTTTTAGATCCTGCACATTTCTTAATAATGATGTTTCAAATCTAGAGCTTTTTAAAACCTTTCCAAACTAGAGAAAATGTRTTTAAAATATATTATCTGAAGGTGCTGAAATCATTCAGTTCTGCTATATCAGAAAACTGCTTTGTTGACATTCCCTTCCTCTAGCTCTGGCACATGCACAATGAGAAGATAAGATGTAATTTCTATAGAATTGCAGCTCTGTGTTTAATCTTATAAGATTAAATTACCTTTAATCTTCTAAGAAATTCTGCACAWACAGAGAAACCCTCTTCTGCCCCAGAACCAATGACAAAATATTTAGTGTGAAACATGTTCTACACAGTGCTGGTYGGTAAGTTCATATTTTAGTCTTCAGGTCCAGACAGCAAATAGTGTATTTTGCTCAGCCATTGCACCAACATTTCAGTTTAATGTGCCATGCAGTGTGTGTTTTCTTAATGCAAAATAGTCCAAAAATGATCCTGAAATGTTGATGTTTTCTGTAGAAAGAAAGGAGATACAAATGGCACACTCATCAAAATGTTCATAGTGTTAGTGAAAATGCTAAACTATGTGCTATAGCCTATCACATGTTCATGAACTTTCTCCATTTTATGTTCAGTAAAAGATACAACAAGCAGTGATATAAATTTGGAACAGACTTGTCTTCAGCCACATTGGATTGTCTTAGTTCAGCATGAACACAGGGTTTCATTATGAAGGAACACCTTAGGGATCTTCATACCCTTTTTTGTTTGTTGTTTTACTTTCCTCAGAGGTAAAATCATCTAGCAAGTGTTTATTAAGTGGAATTTTAACGCAATATTTGAAGTGTTGTGCTGTCCACATACAATAATACAGTTACTTTTTTTTATAGTTCAAACTTGAAAAAGCTTCTCCCATCTTTCAACAGTCATGACCCACACTTTCATAACAATAAATCATTTCTGTGCTGTTTTTGTTTGGACTGGGATGGAGTTTATTTTCCTTGTAGCAGCTTGTAGGGTGCTGCACTTTGTGACCAAAGCAGTGTTGACACCCTGATGTTTTAGCTATTGCTGAACAGTTCTGACACAGCATCAAGGCCTTTTCTGCTTCTCACTCCACCATGTCAGTGAGGGTGCTGGGGGTTGAGGGGGGACACAGCCAGGACAGATGACCCCACTTGACCAGAGGGATGCCCCACACCATGTGGTGTCATGCTCAGCAATAATAGCTGGGGGGGAGAAGGAGCAAGGGGGAATATTTGGAGGGATGGTATTTTTCTATAATGATGTTTGTGATTGGAAGCAGAACTTTGGGTATGATTAATTTAATATGAAATATAAACATTGAAATGAAGCTTTTAAAAAACAGTTTATGGAATTGTTTGCAAAAAACATTTTCTGTTTATAAAAATTTAGGCATTACTTTCAGATTAAAAAAACCTCATTTTGTTAACTAATGAGAATTCAAAAAAAAAATGCTACTTTGAGTTTTGTGAGTTAACATTAGGAAATTTGTCCAGTGCACMATTATTTGAGTGTGTAATAAAGAACACTGATTCTTGGTGTTTTGAAAAGAAMAACACRGAAAAGCCTTTCTCTGAATGCCCATAGGAAATGTCTGTCCCACACTGTCGATTTCATTATWGTGTAAGAAACACTTTTGCCCTAAGTGCTTCTTCCAGTCCTGGTTCTTAATTGTTGTTATTTGGCAGCATGAAATATTGATGACATTGGTCAAAAAGATTGACAGCTGCATGAATTGTTATTAACCAGCCTGTTGGTCGTAGCTTAAAGTTCAATAAATACCAAGTTGCAGTWTAAGCCTCAGGGAGCCTCTTTCTTTTGAGAAGAACTGGAAATTAACTATTTGATGTCTTCATAAGCTGTCGTCTTCCCATCACCCCCTCACCCCCACAATAGTTTTGATGACACTAAAAAGAAATGGCTGGTGTGGTAATGCTCTCATAACTGGGGATCATGGCCCCTTCTTGATCCTGAAGGAGGAAATGACCAGACATTACAGGAGATGTAAGTACCCATCCATTCTCATTGTCATTCATCACCACAGTAAACAGAAAAATCATTCAGAAATGCTAGGATCTGAAAGAGCAGAGGGGATAGAACAATTTCTGAAGTGAGTCAGGGATAACCTGTGTAATGCTGGTACATGAGCATACATTCCATCCYCCAYGCACAAGTACTGYCATRCTGTTATGATCYGCAGTTGTGCATGCATTCAGTCACATAATAACTTGTTGGAGAGCTTTCATAATTGTGTRTTAGGGTGGAGAGAAAATCTTTACCAACATACAGATTCTTAACATTTTTAGTGGTGCTGTGTAGCTTCCCTTTTTAAAATGTCCATATCTGCTATCTCTGTCTTAAATCCCAGCTGATTTTTTTTCTTCCCAGAGCAAATACTCTTCTTACTACAAGCAAACATATTTTAACACCTGCTTCTCTTCTGSTTTGGAGAGCTCTGGTATCTATACCTATTGCTTGTCTTGTTCAGTTCCCTGTATGTCTTATCTATTCAGTATTCTGTGTTATTACTACTTGTGATGTGACATACTGTCATTTTGACTTTGATCAAAATAAGGTAATTGTAGCAACAGGAAGAATCCATTAAAGCTCCTCAATGTCTGATTTAGTCAGGGTGAATAGRTGGAAAAAATACCTTGCTGACTCAGTAAATGCTAAATTTTGCCACTTAGGGAAAAAAATGAATAGTGTATTTATACGTATATCTATGAATATTCCAAAGCTTCATCTTTTCAGATGTTTTTGAATCAATGATCACTTTGAATAGTCATGAATGATTCAGATAAACACCACARTGTCCCATGACTCAATTGCTACCACTGATCAAGCAGGCTGGTCTGACCATTGCAGTGCAGAGCTATTTAACCTGTACTTGTCACATGTGGATAATACAACATATGATGTACTGTGCACACTTTGGACTGAAATTCTGAGACAGCACCATAGTGAAGTAGTTTTGRTATTTTGAGAGACTGATTTTTTTTTTARTTTTTTGTATAGAGAAYTTKTTGTCACTCCWGGGTTATGAAGTCTCCTGGGAGATTTTAATATTAAATGTGTTGCTGTAATGGTTAGGATGGATATTTAATGTTTATTAGTAATGACAGAAAATTAACTTTTTTCACTGGGATTTAATTGGACAATCTCTACATGCCATAATCACTTTTACAGTCTGTCTATTCAGTTTTACTGAGGCAAGGTTTTAATTTTATTTCCTCTGATATCAATCACTTATTATCCCATGAACATCGTGAATTCTCTCTTATGATGCAAGAGTATTTTCCCCAGCTTTACTGTACTGTACRTATTAGCATACAGTAAAAGAATTAATAATGTCTTTCAAGTTCAAACSTAAATAACTTTACTCACAACTTTCAAAATGTTTTCTCATTTGAGTTTCCTTTTGGTAAAACAAGAAAATGTAATTATATGCTAAAAGGAATTGATAAGCAACTTGTTTAACCAATGGTTACAATCTCCTGTCTTTGTTCACAGCATCTGTAGGATTAGAACCTACTGCATTTCAATGCTGACATTTAATCAATGYATGTAAATCACCTTGGAGGCCTATTCTTCTTGTATTCATTAATTCTGTCATGCAGAATACAAGCATGTAGGGGAATTATATACAAAGTTTTTGCAGCTGAGGTCAAAAACTGGCACGTGTAATTGTCTGCTCTTAAGTTCCAAACTGCTCCTGTAGTACTCATGGCATGCTGTACACCACAATATGTCTGAATAAAATCATAGGATCTCTGAATTAAAATTGTGTCAGTTTTATTTGAGGGACTTTTTGTGTTAGGAAATTGTCAGCTGGTTGGAAGTCTTTCCTATTGACTGTGTAATATATTCCTTCTGTTTGCTAACTTCTGGGAGCGGGTACAGATGAAAACAAATACAGAAGTGGCTGCTTCTGTATGGAAAGACTGAACTTTTTAAACCAAATGCCTTGATTATACAATCAAAAAATGTGATAAAGCAACAAATGACATGAAAGTAACCCAAATAATTTCCAGTCAGACAGTGGTATCGCAAAAATTTCAAGTCAGTATGCCATAAGAATTTGGAGTTGTTGGTCTCTGAATGTTTATAACAGTGAGAAATGAATTTGCATTCAGGCCAGTGTTTGGAGGGAGAGTGACTGAAAGCACCAGAGAAAACAGTGAGCAGCCAACAACGTCACAGCAGCTGGGCTTGCTTTGGTACCTACACCTCTGCATGAGTAAGTCAGCTCTGTGTTCCACCATCTTGCAGCAAACAGGGTTTTAGTTGTGAAGCATCGGTTTGTCCAAATAAATCTGCGGTGTAGAAACTGTCTGAGACAACCAGCATTGGTCTCTCAGGCAGGTGAGCTGGCACCACACCAGGAGCAGAGCCCAGAACCTGAAGGTGGCCTGGAACCAGGAGAGCAGATGGAGAAACATGCTACTCACCTGCTTCTCAAGTGACTTCCTCCACTGGAAGCTATGGCAACTCATGGAAGAAATCTGGGAAAATCAAGCATGGTCGATTTTCTGTCCTTGATCACTGCCCAAATTTTGCCATTAATTTTTTTCTTTAATTTCTATGAGTGAGCCATTCAACCCAAAAGTTTAAATTGAAGAATTTTAAATCCTTAATGCAAATAATTGTGAAATATTTCATGTCATCTTTCTCTTTAAATGCAAAGAAATTTAATTATAGCTGAAAAATAGTTTGGAAGCCATTCTATGGTTCTCTGAATTCTAACAGAAAATCAGTAACTCTATAATTYGCTTYTCTTTKTTATTATGAGAACCTGATGTTTTCCTTTGACAAATTCCACCTTAAGAACATTTTTGTCAGAAGGAACATTTACCAACTTTCATTGGTCAAATATATTTGCCACATGAAATTCGTAAGGGTTTATTACAGAAATTTTAAATATCTATAGATGTATATAGAAATAATAATAACATACTGTAATTTTTCTTAGTGGATTCAGGATACAGTTGGAATAGATGAAGTCTTCTTCTGGTCTGGTCTATAAATCATGAGAAATCAGCTGCAGAGAGATAGTTACTGATTTTTAACCAGGAGTGAGTAAAAAGGCACCAGGCTACATACATCATACAGCAACAATGCATGGAGTTTTATGCATTGAATGTGGGTGCACAGGTCACTGCTTTGCATTTCACCGGGTGCAGGGATGGTAACTCTTTCACCAGAAGGGTAAATTTAATGCAATTTTGTTACTGATTCTGCAATGTCAAATGTCGGATTGCCACCCACCAAGGAATACCTCATATCTTGTGCTTTTCCCAGTCTTTGTCATGAGYAAATTGTAACACTGCTCTTGTGCTTAACCCTTTGCTCTGCTTATGGCAATTCATTGAGAAATAAAGGCTCCAAGTCTGATGTAGGGGAGCCCTTCAGTCACAGGACCAATTTATATTACCCTGTGCAGCCCTCTGTCCCCAGACACAACAATTAAATGTATGGAGGTGAGAGGGAAATGCCCTGAATTCTGGTGTGCTCTTTTTCTCTGCTGCAGACCCAAGTGGCAGAAATCCCCAGCACTCAGCAGTGAGCTCAGAGCTTGTCCCAGTGGCACCAGGGCTGGGACCTGTTCTGCACCAGGCACTGAAGAAAGTGCAGGTTTAGACTATAAAAAACTGTGCCTTCCTCACGGGGATCTAGTTGAGGTTATCTAAGCTCAGGCCTTGATTCACTGTTGGGAAAAGATGGCGAAGCAGTGMGAAGAAAGGCTAAAGCAGACAAAATAAATAAGGGAGCAAAATGGAAAGGAATTATACAGTTTGGCAATGAGGTCTTTGTTATTACAGAGCCTCTGTGACCTTTAAGAGAGTCTGACTTGACTGGTTGCCTGAACAAGTTTCCACCCTGCAGTCCTGAGCCCAGTTACATGCCTGGTAGCTCGTTTTAARACAAACCTGCCATGCCACCAGCTCAGAAGCTGCAGTGCATGCTGGCAGAACAGACTGTGCCTCGCAGGCACCCTTGACAGTGACCTCCTTTTCAAGCAGGTCAGAATAGTTACCTGCCCAAGAGGCACTGTCTTATTGATTCATCTGCCTCCAAACAGATGCACCACATATCTGTTTGAGATGCACCTGCTTCTCAGGGACTGAAAATTGTGCACATATTTATTATACCTGCRGAGTATTCAGCCATGGATGATGGCTGTAGCTTGCAGCAGGTATGAACATGTGAATCTCCCTAAGGGGCAACATATACACAGTATGCCCCTTTTGGGGGTCTAAAGCAATTATTGGAGATATTTTTAACTGTGTCCTCCAGGCACCTGCCAACTCATGTCTGATTTACCTGCTGTGCTCCTAAACATGTAATATTTCTTTATGCRTACATTTTTTATACATATTAAAATAGTACTTGTATTTTAGAACACATGCAGGCATTAATTTTGACATCTGGACCTCCATAAAATTCCTTTTATTTCCTGATCCTTTGCCCTTTKAACTTCAAAGACTGTATGATGATACTAGTGAACGATTTACCAGCTTCAAAGGTATGCCTGAATCTTCAGAAGGATCTGGTCAATAGATAAAATTCTGAAAAAAACCCCGAACAAACACCGCATTACAGTGTAAAAATTCTATTACCTGTAGTAAAATTTATTCAGAGCCACAACCTGAGCTTTGCTTAAGGGATGCAGAAAACAGATAGCAGAAATCTGAGAGTCTGTGACTGCTGTGACATGAGGAATAAAGTCAGAGGATCARCTATTGAAAGTGGACATGGCAGAAAGCCCAAAGGAAATACGATGCTTTCTATAACAAAAGAGATTGAGATTCTGATTTTTGAGCTACTTTATTTTAGGAGATTRTGTATTTCATGGGGACCAAAACTGGTTGTACCTGCTATTTACTAAAGAGAAAATGAAGAGCCTCAGCGACTTGAGAATTCCTTTACTGAAGTCAAGAAGTTTTTGATGATCTGCAGCTGAGGGATTCAGTGCATTATCATTTTATTCCATGAAAGAAAATGAGTGTCAGGGAAAGTAAAACTAAGCTTTTGTTCTGTTTTTCTGATAGTCCACTCAAGTGTAGTCAGTGTTCTGCATAGGAGTGCCCTTGGAAAACTGAGCCACAACCAGATGTGCCACCCTCTTTTCTACGGCCCTGAGCACAGAAAGGACAACCTGATTCTAAACCATTAATAAACTGCCAAAAATAGCTGGTACTTTGATCCTTTTTACCCTTGGCTTTTAGCTTCTCCTGTGACAACGGATGAATAGAAGAGGAAGATTAGGTCACACAAATTTATATATGGGCTATATGCAAAATGTGCATGAGACATCTCTGAACATAAGGTCCTTTTGCCAAATGGAGACTTGTCATTTCTTTTCTTCTTTRCACAAACAAGCAAGTGCAAGGTGATTTAAAATGAGGAATTGTTGAAAAGTACAAATCCTCTGTAGTAGAGGCCATAACATTATGTGGAYTGAATGAAGTAGAAGCTTCTCCTTTATAGTCAGTTTTAATCACATTCAATACTCTAAATCAGATTGAAGCTGAACATTAGTGGTTTGGGATAAAACCACGCTTCGCTCCACCCTACATTAGCATGTTTTAAATGTCAGTGTTTTGCTTTCACAGCTGTGTGCTCTATAAGAAGGGAGATGTTTCTGATGAAAAGAAGGTCATTCATTAATACCAGTGATTGGCAGGGACAGGATCAGCCTTTTTTGCTGTTGGAAGGAACAGAGACAAAGACAAAATGAAGTGTCTCTGTTTCAGAAAGTAAAAAAACAACAAATGTTTCAGTATATTCACCCATGGCTGTTTCCTTAGGACAAGTCTACATAGCCTGGAACAAAGGAAATAAAACATTTTGATTAGAAAATGTGAAATAAATTTTCTTCCTCTAGAAACAGAAAATACAGTTGTGTCTACTCGATAGATTATATCAATAACCCATCTGTATCTCTGTATCTCTTTTTCAGTCAATTTATCTGCAGTAGGCTTTAGAATTTCTTCCTGCAAGTTTGATAGGAATTTTTGAWTGAAATGTAAGGGGCAAAAATTTATGGAAATTGAAAAAATATTGTCTTAATCTTTAAACGGTCTTTATAACAGTAAATGCAAACTATTGTGATGATAAGGTTATAGTCATCATTACTTTAGGTGCTCATTTATGTGTCAGATCAAAAGGAAGAGAGCTTGACCTGTCCTAAAGGCAGGAAAAAGATTAAATGGGGGATTTGAAAGGCAGAGCTTAGGCAGCTATGACGTCAACCTGGATTTTCTTCCACCTTATTGTCTTTGAATATTTCCTTTCAAAGCCTTTAAAACTAGTAAAGATGTTTTCAGTGTTTTGAGTGTAGCATTCTTCTATCTTCARTGTTTACTAATTTTGGATTTATCTCTATCAACATACTCCGATTGGTTAGAGGATATTTTAAATTTTGCAATTTAGATCCATTTTTCACAACCATTACAATTTGTGTTGCAGTAAGCACAACAGTGAATGTAAGCTGCATCATTTTCCCCCATTAAGATTTTAAAACACTGCAGATCCAATTTAAAGGAAAAAAAAAATCAGTGTTCCAACAAGTTAAAAATTAAGTTTTATGCACAACGCTCCAAAGCATGTTATGAAATTTCAAGCTGGTTTCAAACAGTACTTTATTAATAACAGCTATTTCACAATTCTCTCCTTAATATCAATGACTTTGTGAGTTAATGACACAAATCATTGCTTTTACTAAATTGAAAATTAAATTATTTGATAAATTGATGGTTTAAAAAGATAATGTGAAAGGAAATACAATTGATTAAAATAACATTGATTTTTCCCCTTTTAGAATTTAGTATTTGATGTCATAATTGCCACCCACCAAAATCAGAACTAATCATTTCCTGTAACACAGCAGCTCATTTATGATGTGCAACTTGCCTCTGCATTCAGAAAATTGACAGGGACAAAACTCTTCTTTCTTTCACTTTGTCTGCTCAATGAAAGGAAGAATTTAGTYCTATTTGCTTTCACCAGGATTCCTGGTGCCATAAGCACACCTGAGAACAAGRATGTCATGCATGCAGTCACTGAACAGTGAGATCCAGATATCAAGAGGACTTTTAACACCACACATCTTCTGTAAATCAAACCTCCATCTTCTACAAGACRTTTGGGTGCATCTCTAAAGTGTCACACACTGCTGCTAAAAGATATGAATATTTCTGAGGATTGAAATGCTTGCTACAAAGTTTYAGCTGGAAGTCATGAAAATAGTTAATAATTCTCTTTTCCACTTTCATAAAACTTGTCTTTCCATCCTTTCAAGTAATCTTCAAGAATTTTAGAGTATCTCTTAAAGAAATAAGAATGACTAAATAATGTGCATAATTATTTTATTAAGATAATTTTACTAAAGTACTAAAAAAGAAAAACAATCTAGAATCTTCAATTCAAAAGCTTTTTACATTTTTACCAGTACCATCTTTACTTATTCTGCTTTGCTGTCTAGAACAATACATAAATTGGTGGGAATTATGCACTGGTTTGTATCTAAATGTGAGAACACTTGTTTTTCTGATCAATGTCTAAATAATGAAAACATAACAGGATCAATGGCTTGTCCTTCTTAAAAAGCTCTCTTGGGAGCCTTTAGGCATATTTATTCTTTCTTTTTATTTGGAAGTCTATTTCAAAACTCAGGAAAAACAATGGAAACAATTTATTGCCATTAAATAAGTCAAAGCAATAACAGGTAAAAGTGTCAATGGAAGCTTCACAGATTCTCACTGGGATTTTGATTCCACTGTGTTTCAATGATTTTCAGCACTTTTTTTTCTGTGAAAATGGGCTTACAGTGTTAGAGGTAGTGTTTATTGATAGGCTTTAGGCACYAAAATGGTATATCTATCTTTAAACAAGTATATTTATGGGCTTGTCACACAGGGCTAATGATTCTGATGAGTGATGGGCAAGCATTWCTTTCAAAACCCTGCATTCACAAATATATGGGGTCTGTAGGATGTATAAGACAATATTCATAGCCTCCCCACTGTGCCCAGACAGATTAAAAAAATTAACAAGGGAAGGCTGTTAAAACCTTCACAGGCACCACCACCCATATGTAAATTAAAAAGTCTGTGGCAGGGTCTCAAATAATGGAACAGATTTTKATTTTTGTTTTGCAGTCRAACATAATTYWAAAAATTCACTAATTCTCTATGAARATTAGCTGAGAGCAGATAGAATCACTTATTCATGTAGTAGAAAGCCCAGGATCCAAGGCATATTTTTGAGATGGAACCATGGTGATTTTGTGACAAAAATGGCGTTGAAGTGAATCATCTTACGTATTTCTACTCAAGCCAGAAAGCTGGGACCCAGACCTCTGGTGATTTGCAGGATGCAATGAATAGCACATAGAAATAGCTGAAGCCTTCAGTAGATACAGATTGGATGGGAAATCAGATGACCTGAGCTCCATTATTTGCTATGATTATTATAGTGAATAAATCAGTACYTTGTTTTATTTCAAAGCATCAGAGTATTAATGTTTATCTAACACAATAAAATATTTTTACATTGTGGATGAGAAGTGTTGTATAAATGTTAAGTACAAATAAATATTTACTCCTGGTCTGCAGTGATTTAGTCTGTTAATCTCTGAAACACTGTTTCCTATTATGCAGAGGAAAGATAAAAATATATTATGGATCAGGCAGACGAGTTTTATTAGAGAGAGAAACATGGGCACCTCTGCTTATTTAAATCATGCTCATGGTGGGTTGTTCTCTTTTCAAACATGCAGGTGCCTCAGCTAATTGCAAATTTAAASCACTTGGCACTGGTTTTCTTTCTGCTTGAGTCCTGAAAGCTGCAGAAAAGATGATTYGAACTTTGAACTGTGCTTTGTAGGAGCAGTAACTCTCTCTGCAAGAAACACATTGCACTTTATGATCTCTTTTGTATTTTCTTACAAAGAGTCTTGATATGAAATCTCACATGGTGGAAACCTTAAGTTAATGGTCTGTGAAAGAAAAAAAAATAATACAGGAGGCACCATGGGATGTGTGCTTTCCTTTTCTAATAAAATGTGCTAGGTTCAACAAAATTCTAAGAAAGTTCATTCTAGTCTAGGTCAAGTATACTCTTTTTTTTTATTTACTGTAGATGTTGAAACTGATGGTCTTGCTTGGATTTCCCTCTGATGGGCAATGACAGCAATTGTCTTCACCTGTCCTTTCTGTACTTAGACCAGAGGTTGCCATCCCCTCMCAGAAGCATCACAAATGGCAGTTTGTCCATTCCTTAGCCATCAGAAGTTGCAATCTGTCACATTAAATTAAAATGCCACTGATTTCAGTTTGCATTAACACAACAGGATATGGTGTGCAGAACCCAGAGGATGATGAAGCTCCTGTGAGTCCAAGCTAGCAGAGATATTATTTTATAGAGCTTGGGACTCAATTCTTAAAAAAATATTAAATTCGGCCATTTCTACATCGGTTTTACTGAGCAGCTTAATTGGGAAAAGCATGAAATCTCTCTTCCATGCAGCATGTTTTCTTTACGTCCATTTAATATTCTCCCCTCTGCACAGAAGTAAACTTATCTGCACTTTGCACCCAGCAGTGTTTTTGAACGGCAGAGAGTGAAGGGCAGACATCAGGCACAAGAATTCTGTACTGTCAGAAATGCCAGAGTTCATAAAAATTGCACTATTTCCCTGCCAGCTCCCTGAAACATCCCTRCTTGCTTTCTTATCATCATCTGTCCCCCTCAGATGTTCTCCAGTAAGATTCTRAGGCRTTTAAACTAACTGCATGCACACAARATATTTTATAGAGGAATAGGAAATTCTGCCTACAAAGAGGTTCYTGCTTGTGCTGGAGCCATAGAAAAGTCCTTTTCTCCTTCCCTTGTGAATATTTGGCTATTTCAAGTGAAGAAATTGTGTTATTTTCATTCCACTTACTGCCTAGAAAACTGTGTTTTGAAAGTAGCTTACCTGGATGTACAGCAATGACTTGGTTGTATTCCTGAATTTCTGGAATATRCAAATACAAAATTCAACAGAAACATTTAATGAAGTTTATTTACTTTACTTCTGATGACATGAAAAGCCTCCACTTCAACACACTGTTTTAAGCTTCAGTGCAGAGATACAGGAGACAGAAGAATATGTTGCAAAGCATTTTACTTGTTTATTATAAATTAGAGATGTGAGGTTTAACCTTCAGGCGACCTTAATGTTGACTCATTATAGAAAATGGATCAGTAAAACATGGAATGGGCAGCAAAGACATTCAGGCATCTGAAATTAGGAAAGAACAAAGTTCCATTGAACTCGTTAGCATGACTTTCCCCTTAAATCCAGCTCACACACTCAGAGTATTATGAACTGTATCTWGTTAGCTTGCAATTGCGAAAAATGTATTTATTCATTTAAATAGCATATTCATTTTAGCATATTTATAAGACTTGCCATACACCAAAGTGTAATCATAGCTCTATGTGCATAATAAACCAATAAAAATATACAGTTTATCATTCTGCTGTGATAACCATTTCTCAAGTAAAATATTCATTGGCTATCTTAAAAACCTGTCTTGCAACACATCCATTGYCTGTATATTGGTCCCCTGAAGGTCACTTGATTAAAAAACTTAGACCTTATGCAATGCAAAGGCATTTTACAACATGTTTAATACAATATATAATGACAGGAAAATCACTTGATTGCAGATGTACTTTTCAAAAAACTTACCTGAGATATGCCCAATGAATAAAATGAAAAAAAAGTTGTCACTTCAGACAGAAACATTATCCTAAAGGTCTTCTCAATATTGTTCTAAAGGTCTTAAACAAAATCAAACTTATTTATTGATTCCCTATTCATCACAGCTCTGCCACTGGGGCTGCTAAACTGAGGAAGTTGCATTAGCATTTTTAAACTAYGCAACTGAACAGAACTCCTGAGAAACTTTCTGCACTTAGAACATAAGTATGAGGTATTTTTCTGCTGTAAATCACTCAGAAATAAAATTTTTGTCGCTATATGTGTTACAGTAGTGAAGAGTAAGACAGTAGCAAATACAAAATGTCATTGCAGAATTACAAAACATGGAACCTGCCTGCTGTCCACCTTTGGAAAGACTGATACTCTGCTCCTCTCTTCTCTCTTCTTATCCAAAGTCATTTTAATAACCAAAAAAGTAAATGACACTCTCATGTCTGCGGGATCTATAGCTGCCTCATTTCAAATTCTCCAGCAAAGGAATTCTGCACATTCTCTTCCAGCTGCTTTTATTCTGCTTTGTTATGTTAATGTTCCATGAAAAGATGTCATGGAGGATCAAAGAATTTTGTGCATACAATTTATACTAAAAATAATTTTGATTTAAACTTGAAKATTAAAGTAACTTTCCATTTTCAATAATGTATAAAATGGAGAGTGAGATCAGCTGTGTGACTGCATCTGGAAGTGTGGGTGAATCCAATTAAGGACAAAACCAAAAGAGGACCAGTGAGATGCTTCTGTTTCAAATGTGGCAGAACCTTACATTTCAAAATAGACAAAATAACTTTTTTTCCTTGTTTTTAATATCTGAATAAAGGTTCATTCATAAGAGTATGAATTAAGAGATTTACCAGTTCAGGGTGGACAGGTGGTCTGTGGTGCAGTAGGGCCTCTTTATGAAATAAATCTGTTATCYAGGAGCAAAGCATGATTGTGAAAGCTAATAGGATAATTTTAAATAAGTCTTTTTCTCTTGACCCATAGAAGCCAGAATTTTCCTTACTGTGTTTTAAAATACTGTATGGAAAAATCTAGCCACACTGAAATGAAGAAATCACTAAAGATTATTGTGATTCTAGAAAATTGCCACTGAATAGCATGGAGAGAGTTTGAAAGCTGAGATCATTGAAAGCTGAGTCTCTTATGCCACTGTTGCATGGAACACACAAATCATAGTCTTTCTATTTTTTCCTTTTCCTTTTTCTTTTTTTTTTCTTTTTGAAAACTTGTTGTGAATTCAAACTCTTGGAGAAGAGATGATGAGGAAGGTGATTTGGTGAGACTCAATCTCAATCCCAGCAGGGGCCAGAATTTTTACCTTCTGAATGTTGGGGGAGGAAGGAGGGAGATGAAGGAGGTTGACAATGACTGCCAACATATATTGAAATTAATTGTGGTTATAAAATATCTTATCTGTTGAGCAAGTCAGTGGTGAGGGTCAGCTTCAGCATTTCTGCTAAGAGGGAAAGTGGAACATCCAAGGAACTCTGGCACTTGAACTCTGACAACTTCAGAGCTTCTGCAAAGATTAGATGAGCTTCMCTGGAAGCTCCCTTTGTCAACATTGCACTGCAACACCCACATTTCACTGTCTGAAAGCTGTTAAAAGCAGAACTCTGTCATTGTAACAGTAATGTGAAGGCTCAATCCTTCCATAAATATCACATTAAACCCTCAACATTAAGTCATAAGTCAAATTTGATACCACAAACAAGCAATAAAAAATGCAGCTCTGAAATCTTGCCTGTAAAAACAGATATTCCATATGCTTTTAAGGGCATGGGGTCAGTAACAAAATTTTAACAAACTTCTGATGGTTACATTATTTTTACATCATAAGCATGGGATTATTAAAATCACCTGAAGCCAGGGGACCGCCGAACTTCAGATTTACAAAGATATTTGTCATAATAATAATGTTTTACTGGGTAAGCTGATAAAAGAGTAATATATGTACAATTTAATCAGAGTGATACTCTGGGGAATACCAGTCTATTATCTGCATCTCTGCACATATCAGAAGACTGAAGTTTAAACTGTAATTCAAATTCATGATAACCCTTAATGAGAATAAAATGATTCAAAAAACAATAGTACTTTTTTCTTTGAAAGCAACATACATGTCCATATAAACTTCTACCTTTCCTGCAAATATATAATTGAAAATACACAGATCTTATGAGGAACATTAATTTTAAAAAAGGTTCCTACTATTCCTTACTTATGATCATAGCAAAAAAATGAGATGTAGTACTTTCTTTAATGGTCTTTTCCTGGTATTCTAATGTCATAACACATGTATCCACTCTACAAGGTAAAGATTCTAGAAAATTCAGAATTACATTGGAGGGACTCTGCATTTGAATTGATTATCTAAGATCTTCAATATTTACTAGAGGAAGGAAAGGGATCATAAAAAAAGGATTAGAAAGAGTCCATTTTTCTCCTAAACTTCATATTCCTATGAAGATTTTGTTGTGCCTAAAAAATGGCTGTAAGTGAAACTGATTTTTGTAGGATGTGTGTGTATGTCTAAAGGATCAAGTGAAATACACATCTTATTTTGTGTAGTTTGTGGGGAGGAGTGAAGGGGAGGAGCAACAAAATGAAAATTATTACAGATATAAATAATTTAACCAACATTTAAAAATACTTACTGTTTTTTAAGATAGTACAAAGCATTTTTTTCTTGTGAGGTTCTCAGTTTATGTAGATCTAACAAGTTTTGTGTAGCATGTCCCATGTAACAAGATCCTTTTAGATACAGCGAGTTACGTCTACCTTACACTCGGCCAAACTAGATCTACAGATCATTTGTCTCCCCTACCTGTTCTATTCTGATAAATTATCTATTAAATATTACATGAAATCAACATTTTATGAGAGCCTGTGTTTTGGGAAGGTTTGGTAGACATTCAGTTTGATCAGATACTGACAGAAAAAAAAGAAGATAAACTCAATCTGGCATCCATTATTGCAGATTATGAAATTCAAGTATTTTGTGTCTATTCTTTAAACTTTGTTTTTCACACAGCTCAATTACTCTGATTCTYCTATTCATTTAAGTGTTGTTGCTACTAGATGCTAGATCATCTAGAAAACTATGAATTCTAAATGCTTAGGGAATTTGATAATAATTATTTTCACAGTTGTGAATTGAATGAATTAAGGCAGATTGGCTTCTATTTTWACACTAGTTTTTACATGTCTCCATCTTGTTAATCTGTGTCTATATAACTGCTGTCATAAATTTTGGTTAATAAATATTTTTTTCTTTCCAATCTTTCAACTTGATGCAGAAAAATAATTTGGTACCTACAGGACCATTTTAAATGTAAAGAGGATTGACTGCAAGTACTTTGGATTTATAATGTATATTGTAGCCCAATAGTTGGATTTTAATCCCATTGCAGCAGACTGCTATTCTAGCAAGTGTTTTTCTTGGAATAAAAGTGAGCCCCAGGACATGGTACCCTCACATGTGTTCTGCTGTTCAGGAGGTTGCAGAAGGTATTGACCTGCCCCTCACCTCTCCACTGAGGTGCTGCATGGTGGTATCAGCAGAAGGGAGTGACTTTTCCTTCAAGTGCTCATTTCAAATCAATCCACTGGTGACTTTTGATCACTAAGGGAACTRGGGAGGAAGGAGGAGATGTTTTCTTGTGATGAGTGTAGAGGGAGAAGGACACAGGAAGATTATAAGTAAGTCTCACACAGAGGAGCAGAACAAGCAGACGAAAATAGGTAGAACCTAAAATTATTGTTGCTATATAATGCTATTCTATGATTTTTAATTTCTCCAGAACAGGAATGAGTTAGAAAGCACATGCTGATTAATATATTTTCTGTTTAGAGTTCTATTGTTCATTCCTACGTGTAGCAAAATATTGACATAATCTAGTTAGTCTTTTGAACACAAATTTTCATTTTGAGATAGGAAAATAACTGCCGCATGACATCCATAACTTCACATTTTTGCTAGTAATACTTGCTAACTCRTGGGAACTGAACACGAATAGCAGCTGAAACTAAGAAATAAAAATTGATAAATTAGCCATAATTGAGAAGGGGAGTCAACTCTTCTGGTATTGCCTTCATTAAACCAAAGGGGCTGATTACACCTGACAATAAACAATCCTTTAAAGAATTRATTGACCATATGTTGGGTTGAATGGAACT
This sequence comes from Alauda arvensis, assembly GCA_902810485.1. Lineage (NCBI taxonomy): Eukaryota > Metazoa > Chordata > Aves > Passeriformes > Alaudidae > Alauda > Alauda arvensis. The sequence continues at coordinate 237,463 of CADDXX010000160.1, read as the reverse complement.
GAAACAGTTCTCTGCAAAAACACCACCTGCTGATAGATATTTTATCATTTAAAAAATAAATAAATAGAAAGAAAATGTTAATCTTAATTTCAGCAAAACTGCATACATGTTCACAGTAACCCTCAAAACTCAGCGTGACACATTTGAAAAAAATATCAGACATTTATAAATTAGACTATCAGGCACAGTTCCACTGACTGGGATAACAATTACAGGGACAAGTAATGCTCATGCTTTGTAGCGTTAGTTGAGCAACAGACAGAATCAAAAAGCAATTTCTTTCCATGGTTAAACTCTGTGTGCATGCCAAGGCCTCATGCCTTCCTCTGAAGCGTGCAACCCCTGSCTCAGGCAGGATGCTGGACTGGATGGACCATTGGCTCTGTCCTGTTATGGAAATTCTATTGTTCTTAGCTGCAGTGCCAATGACATCTCAAAACACACCACCTAAATTGCATTTGATATATGTACTGTGTCACACTCCAGCCCAGTGAAGCAGCACAGACAGTGTGATTCATGTGGAGAGTGTGCTGGAGTTGCTTTAGACACAGGGAAAGCAATATCAGAGCTGGGTCTGCAGCCTAGTGCACACAGCAGGACCTGGAAATCTGTGATGTGTTTTGGCCATATGGAAGTGAAAAAGTATTCAAGTGCTATCAATAAAAACAACAGAATGTGTCTGTTTCTGAGCAGCACACATCACCAAGCTGCAGTTCCTGGGAGCAAGTGTAAGCACAGAAGCTGATACTCCCAGTAGAAAAGACAGTCACAGACGTCTTCGTTACTATTCACTGATTTAAAAAATGCTCCAGGTTCTCCAGAGCAAAATTTCCTTGCTGTTCCATTACATGTTCTGTTCTGTTCTCAAGTGGCTTTGTAAAGATACTGAAAAGAAAAAGAAGCAAAAAAAAAAAAACAAAAAACTTAATAAATTCTTATTCTTTGAAATAGAAAAACTCCAAACAAACAAACAAACAAACAAACCAACCTCCCCATTATCACCATGACTTGAGAAACATATATTTTAAAAATTTTGGAATCTGTAGAATTTACTAGAGCTATTAACATTGAAAAATAAGAGATGGCAAATATTTTAAAAGGTGACTTATAAAATAGAATGGGCCTGATTTACATGTTTGTAACATTTTTTATAGTGATGCATAAAGCATTGATAGAATTGCCCTTCAACCTGTGTGCACAGAACTTTAGGCACGATCATAACACTGGACCCTTTGAAGCTCATAATTCACTAATTTAGCTGCCACATGATATCAAAATTACAGAGAATTACATCTTTACTAAGACTCCCATCTCAAAGGATAAAGTGTGYTGTCCTTTGTTGATGGCCTTATGGCTGAAGTTRAAGAGGGATGAGTACTTTTATAAGAGATGTGGTTGGTTTCAGTTTATTTCCAGTGGTGTGTTTCATAAAGGCCAGAATTCATTCAAGTCATCACCATAATCAACAGCTACATGGCAAGTGGTGAGGCACTGGGACATGTTGGCCAGAGAATTTGTGGATACCCCATCCCTGGAAGTGTTTAARGCCAGGCTGGATGGGGCTTTCAGAAACTCAGTCTAATGGAAGTGGTTGGAAGTAGATGATCTTTAAAGCCCCTTCCAGCACAAACCATTCTGTGAACCTTTTGACAAACTTCTTGTAGATGATCAGGGACATTTTTTTAAAAGCTGTTCAGAAAATAAGAGAGGTAAATTTTGTCATAAGAAAGAAATCCATTAAAATTTTCCTGGAGAGGAAATCACTTGAAAGTAGATATCAAGAAARCCARYTTCTAGTAGAATATCAAGTTTGTAGGAATAATTTCTTGATTTCCATTCAAAGTATYATATCTGTTTAAGAGGGTATAATTAAACTAGAAATTTAGACTATGTCCCTATAGAACTTCAGACAGAATGAGTTCCTGCTATGCAGAATACTTTATATTTTATTCTGACATCAAAAGCAGCAGATGCCATGTCATAGTGCATGCTGSCCCTGGCCTGGAAGACAGCAGTCATCTGTGATCAATATTGTGCAGTGCAAAATTACACATTTCCATGGTGATGAACCATCCACAGGAGGAAAAACACTGCTCTCAGGCACTATAGGAAACACAACTTGACTCAGACATTTCTAAATTTTGGGGGTTTAAAAATATTTAATTATTTAGTGGACTTCTATTCAGTGATTGGTAGGTGAATGTTCTGTTGACCCTTTCTTGAAGTCCAGCCCTTCATTTTCCAGGAATTTGAGCACAGTTCCCACTGCAAATGTAGGAAATGTTCCTCAGCTACAGGAAAACAACCCTTTTCTGTCAAAAGTGATCTGTTATTCAATTGAAAGTTCCTGAGATTTATAGGAGGTGCTGTACGAAAAAATGATTTGTGTTTAGAAAAAGGTTGTGTTTATTTTTTTTAAGTGCTTTTTAATAGGGTGCCACCTACCAATCCCAAACTCCCACGTTACCTAAAGCAGTATCCTCAGAGTTATAAAAATAGATTTCTAATGAATCATTTATTTCTAATAAGCCTGGAGTCTAAGAATTTATGATTTCAGACTTAGTACAATTTTCCTTTTAAGTAAAGTTTCAATCAACGACTCAGCAGTTCCCAGAGAAACAAAATATAACTTTCTTCCTCTGCTCACTTGCATAGCAATATTCAKCTGTTTAATTTTCTAATAGGATTTGTTATTAAAACTGAACCCCAGTGTTGCCCGGAATCAAAAGACAAAACTTTCTAAACAATATTAAGAGTGGTGAGATRAAAACCAATTCTTTAATGAAAGCTTTCAGGTGCACAGATATGGCTATATGTGCATGTGTGGGACAGGATTTTTGCAATTTTTAATAAGGTTAAATAATAAATTTATTTAGCAGGTACATACAATGGGAGGGAGATCAGTTGCCCCAGTAACCCATCCTTGGGTCAATCTCTTGGAGCTGGTCCAGGAGTTTCCTTGCCCTATTTTTAGTTATGTCTCTTCAGTACCGGTGGAAAACAGAATTTCCTTGTCAGAAATTCTCTTCTTAAGAATAAGACTAAACAGAATTTCAAGAATGTGTTTAGAAAGAGTTAGCTTGTTATTCTAAAATGTGAGAAAGGGCAGGAAAAGTACAAGAAACTAAATATGCTTATATATTAAAAATCTACAATGCTAAAAATATATGAAGAACCTAAAAATGTTCAAACATCTCTAGGAAAAAAAAATCTGCTACATACTTTGGCTCTGTGCATTTGTGCCCCTAAACAGTGCAGCATCAGAATATGACATCATGAACATTTTGTCTGTGCAAAAATGCTACAAAGCAAGCAAAACCTTCTCCCATCTAACAGCCAGGGAACAAAAGAAAAAAATGCAAATGCATTTGCCTGCAGACACATTTGCCTTCAGATACGTAGCAATTGAGCTGTGCAATGAAACACAGTTTACTCTCAACAGCACATTTTCCCTATTTATCTGAATCATCAGAGACAGCTCAGACTTTGAAGAGTGAGTGAACTTTAATCATGACTTTCAAGTACATTCCTTCCTTCYCTTCACTGCAGAGAGGTTTTGCTCATGGTTAATAGTTCTCCAAAAGGTAGGATAACCTTAGAATGACATGTTAATTACTAATTTCAAGTGAAAATTCAGGATGAGAGTTGTTCACTTGGCATCTTTGAAAGTCAAACATAGGTTGCTACAACCCTGTGGATCCTCATCTTCAGGCAAGACCTACATGGGYTTTTTGTTCTCATTTTCTGAGGTTCAGTAGAGCAGCTTTAGAGCAAGCAAGAAAATATTCTTGCAAGCAAGAGACCAAAACAAACAAATATTTCTGAGAAAAATAAAATGATAAAAGTAACTTCTCTTTAATATCTAAGAACAAAATTACAACTCCTTGTCAAGGAGTAAAATATTTACATCCTTCCCCATTTCCTATTGGTGATGGGTGTTTGATGGCTTCAGGCACTGGAGATGGGAAGAAGCTGTGTCAAGGTATCTTATCCTGGGGGGCTATTAGTCTCTAATTTAAGATACGATTTAAGCTAAAAAAAAGAGAGGAAAATGGTAAGCACTGACATTGGAACCATTTATCACCTACTGTTATGAGGAATAAAAGGATCCTCTTTGAAGATAGTCCATTATCTATTTCTAGCTGGCTTCCTCCTGTCATATTATCTTGCAGAAATAATAAATTTAGGAAGATCACATTGTGGGAATAAGTACTGCCATATATCTAAGTATATACATTGTTCTTTTATTTACAGTCACTTTTGCCCATTCTCTAGAAGAAAATGCAGGTTTTACATTTGTTATTTGTGGTTTCCTCACAGGCATTATTTTTTCCTCTCAGGTAGTGAAAGAAGCCAGGAATAACATAAAAAAAAAATCATGCAATATATTATTTTCTTACAAGAAAAACTCCAGCTGAAGCAATAYCAATTTCTGCTCTGTAATGGTAGGAAAATATTTCCATTAAGAAATGTACATTTGAATATGATACATGTTCCCCACATGTGTGTGTCTCTGTGTATATATCTACATACATGAGTATGGATTTATGTCATATAGATATTACTAGCACTGTTCAAAAWATAATTTTGCAGATCCTATGATTCAGAGTAGCAATAACAAGGTTGCCAGTGTGATGAGGCTACTCTGTCTCTGAGCATTTCTTCATCTGCATTTGTATATCACTCCTCACAGTTCCACTTTTCAGATGCCATTAATGGATTGGATAGTAAAATTGATCATTTAGTAAAGAAAAACAAGTTGCAAAGACTTACTTTTAGATAAACAACAACTAAAACTGAGAGTAATTTACACACACATAACTCATTTTTTTTCAGGAAACAAAGATCAAGTGAGGATTTGCCAAATATAATGTCCTACAGAAGGATTAGTTTATCTTTCCTTTAAGGCAGAGTATGAAATCAATGTGTTAATCTACTTGAAAAGGAGGATTTGCTTTAGCTAGGCATCTTTTAAGATATGAAATTAAATCTATATTTGTGTTTATAATTATTATTCCTAAGGGTATCTTGGGCAGGAACCYTTTTTCCTAGGACAGAAAATTTAAAAGAGCAAAGAGGGTAAAGGGCATAAGTCCCAATGAATTTTCCATTGCAATTTATTTGGGTTAAGGGCAAATCTACAGAACTTTTCTGTCCTCCTTTTCAAATTCTCTCTCATATGTATTTTTTTTCCCAGCTTGTAGACAATTTTTTTTCTGTGTTCTTTCAGTTAATGYATGTGCACCATGCACAGACTTCCTGCCTTTCTTTCTCTCACACAAACATCCTGCCTGCACCACCACCAGCAAACTCCAGCCATAACCCAGAGTGCAGCTGAGCAGTGGCCCTGGCACTGCTTTGTCTTTCTTCAGGACTCAGGTGTGACAATCTCTGTGTCAACGAGGTTCTTGGTGTAAGGTCTGTCTTCTCTCTACAACAGAGGCTTTGTGTTTTGTTGCAGTGTTTTTTAGAGCTCAAAATGAGGTTGTTGTAGGATGCTCAGTATTTCCCCAATGCAGAATAAAACCTCTGCTCTTACAACCATGCATGGATACCATCTCATCCTGCCCACCTCTGTCCAGATAAATGTAGCCATCTCCTCACCTCCTGTCCCAACACAATTTTAAAAATGCATTGATGTATTTAAAGATTTAAGTTAATTTTCCTCATTTCCATGTGCATTTCAAGATAATTCAAAGATTGGAGTTGTTTTTTGAAATTTAATTTCTAAAATTGTAAGTGGCATGCTAGGAAAACATAACCAGACTGCAGTTCCAGTTGAAGCAGCCTCTGTGGCTGTGCAGAGTTCTATGAACAAACTGGGGAGCAACAGGGAAAAAAAATCACAGACCTGAGGAGATGAGGAGGGGGCTGAGGTTGAGCTCAGGTGGTTTCTCAGCAGATGTTGCTCTGTGGCTGTTCACAGTGTCCCAGGGAGGAGCTGGATCATTGTGCCACACTAAGATATCACAATAATATCTTTCTAAGTTGCTTTGAATGTGTAATTTGTTGTTGTCACTAAGGATCACTTGTAAATTTATCACTGCAGAAAGATTAGAATTTTCCTTCTTTTACTAWACATAATTTCTTTATTTGCTTTACTTGGAATAGTATTAAATTTTATCAAAAATTTCCACCCACTAAAATGTCATGGTACTTATAGCACAAAACTGCACTTTTTGAAAGGAGTAATCTTTTGCTGTCTGACTTTTGCTTTAACCAATAAAAATTATTGATGCATCATAAATAATTTCCTTGCTCTGGGTGAGTGCTTTTAGGACCAGACATGAAAGTCAGATTTCCTCATCTTTACTAAGCTGTGGCTGTATTTCAGCAGTATTGCTTTCTGATAATGTTAATAAAATTCTATAAAATTGGAAAAAACTGTCAAGAATTTTCTTTGTTGTGTATATTGTATTCTCAGCGCATCTTAATCAGTAGTAAATGAAGTATAAAGATTTCCCCAGTAAGATTGGACTTAGTTACTGCAAGCTTTACATCCAGAGACATTTTGCCATTAGGAAAACARTGTTTCTGCCTAAAACTGTCAATATTTTCTGTTTCAACACCATTTTCTCCATTTTAATGATTAAAGCAATGARTAGGTTATCTGTTTTACAGTCTAGTCTAGTCTGATTTAAGATAGATCCTTTATTTTAATATGAATATTTGCCTTCTAAGAGTTTTTCTGTTAATTTGTGAAATCATGGCATTTGCTTGGTTTCGAATGTGAAAGCACTTAAATGACACATCTCATTTTTCCTTCTGTCATTACCTCATTTGAAATTAGAATAGCAGATTAATTGCCCCTTTAATGACAAGTGCTTGCCTGGAAAAAGCTAAGATCAGGGTTAGCAGTGTGCCAGGCAATTTAGGTAGTCAGCAAACCATGAATTTCACACTGACAATGCTAGAGGCATTAATCACATGTATTTTTCCTTTTCTTTCCTGTAGCCAAATAAATGATTATTTGGGTTCCTTTAGGATTTTAGTTCCCCAAGAACTAAAATTGTGGGGTATTTTTAGTTTTGCCTTCTGAGATCAAGAACATTTTTTTTCTTTGGCTTTCCTTTTTTTTCCTCTTGGGKACCATCTCAGTTCCTCTTTGTTTTTGCTTTGGTTGTTTTTACATCCATGTAATTCAATTCAGTATGATATAGGGTGCTCTAAACACCACAGGGAAGAAGGTACATTAGATGTAAGGCCAGGAAAGGGGATAATAAAGCCAAGCACCAATGCTTGAGCTGCTCTGTGAAAATACAAGGGGCAGTAACACATRCTATGTTTGCTGCTGTATCAATTTTACCTTTGCTGGTTCAAAATTATCCTCATTAATTAACAGAATTATCCTCCTCAATTAACAGAACACAGGACCAGACAGATTAGTCSAGAGACAAAGTTGAGAGATGCCAGTGCTTGGTTTCAGTCTGACAGCTGATTGAGAAATGAATAGGAAGTTCTTTGGATATTCCCAACCAAGAATTCTCATGGAATTAGGCTGTGAASAAAACAAGCTTTTATCCTCAGCAAAAACTCTTCCAAGAACAATATCTTCACAAAGTCTTTTTTYCCTCATGTACCTGCACTTTGCTCTTCAGCAGCAGCGCAGTCTGGCCTGCTGTGCCTGGTTGTGAGAGATGACTCTGATGGTGCTCTCTGAGTGTCAGTGTGGATGGCAAGGCTGCACTTGTTTTCCTTAGAAACATGAGGTATTTAATGTAGGTGGCCCTGCTAGCTCCCAAACACAGGAGCTGCAGTCCATTTCTTATTTTGTTATTCTGGTTTATGTTTGAAAGRCAGAACGGGCATCTCTTTCCTGAGGGATTCTCTTTCCTCTCTCAGAATAAGGACAGAAAAGAGTCAAGAAGACTAAATCACCCCTCATCTCTTAGGAAAGGTGAAGCTTGATCTTCCCAGCCAAAATATGTGTCATGAGTAAACTTGGAGGCAATTCAACTACATGTTCCTTGAGCAGAGCTGCATAGGGCACAAGATGTGCATGCAGAGCATGTGCAGATTTGAAAAGCAGCAGKAGTACATTTCGTAGAGGGGAAGATACTCTAAAGTGATCAACTGATCAAATAAAGTTCTCTGTCTCTATAGATAATTAAATCTTTTAATTATCTATAGATAATTAAAACAAGTCCTGATGCAAAACTTCAAGTTTTGTTTGAACTGTTTTTCAAAGYCTCTGAAAATTGTGGTTACTGCATCTGTAGGTTGTATATATGCATAAACAAAAATCCTGGAGAATGGAGTTGAACACATGCAGACACTTTATCACAGCGTTCATCTTCAGTGCTGCCTACTTCTCTCATTTCTACAAGGACAACAGCTCTCATATTGGCAAGAATATGGCTGGCAAATTCTGGCTGGCAACATCCTCCTGGYATTTATGTATGCTTCTGCATTTTTATTCTTTTAACATTACCTTGCCTGAAAAAGAGTGCTTGCAGATGTAATTCTAGGTTTGTTGTATGAGACTTAAGTATATTTTCCTAAGAAACAAAGGAAATTATATTGGGTGTTTGAACACAAGAATTGTCTTTAATATTGAGTCCTATTAATTTCTTTCATGTCTTTATTGCACCTAGGCATCATTTGCCTCAATTTCCATGGAAAGCGAAGGATACAAAAGGTTTTAGTACCTTCTGAATGGCTATAACCTCATAGGTGCCCCTAGAGAGATGAGGTTTTCACAGTGTTTCAAACTTTCAAAGTAAAAATTCAGATAAGAAACATAGGAAGTAATAAGCCAGATTCACCACTGGGGTCTCTATTGGCTTTGAGGGAAAGATTTCAGGGGCAACTTTGGCCCATCCTATTAAAAGAGTAGCCAAGTTGTTCCTGGTGAGTAATTCAGGAACCTTTTAAAAAAGTTCAAAGAACTAATAATTTCAGGATCTTTAATATAAATTCTAATACAATTACTATTTAATCCCTTTTAATGCATTCCAGTTYCATTAATTTGAAAGCCCTGATGCTATCAGGAGCCTACCTACTCTTGGTCCCTGARGTAGTTTCCCCAGCTGAGGATGCAGTGTCACTATCTAATACCTCCTCATTCACCAGCCCTATTGTTCTGCTTCAGCTTAAGCTTTGCCAGTTAATATCAGCATGATATAATTGTGCCATAGGTGACAAATACATTATTCCTTCTTGTTATACTGAACTTCCTGTCTTAATTACCAAACTCATTTTTCCTCCACATCCCACTTGCTCGTTACTCATTTTCAATTATGATACAGATTTCCCTTAGACTTTAATTACTTCTTGTGCTTAAAAGGATAAATTAATTTTCTTATTAACCCTTTGACATCTCATTAAGATCACTGAATAGGACAATTCTGTTTTCATGTGGCAGGCCATCCACATTGTGTCAGTTTGCAAAAATACTAGAAGGCTTAGAAGGAATTTCATAAAAACATTCATAATTCTTCCTGGTGTGGTATCAACATCTGTGTCATATGAAATTTTTGCCTTCATAGAGTCACCAGTTAAACTGGAACTRTGTTTATCCCTGTCTGATGTGGAGGAAACATTGGCTTCTAACATTAATGCTGTTGTGTTTGCTCTTTGAGTTTAATTTGCACYTTGACTTTCAGAAATGTTCATAGGATGAGGGAGAGCACAAAGGGTCTCCTCTGAGCTTTGACCAGTCTCTGATAGGATGGGTATCAGACAGAATGACAATCCAAGGTTTTTTCCTTCTGCATAAAGGAGCTTGTAGCAGTGCCTTGTTTATGGACAGTGAAAATAATATCTCTTCAAAGGCCTTAAAAGGAATCCCGTGTTCCAATTCCTCCCTACTTTTTGGTACACAAATCTCTACGTAGTGTTGGTACGTAATTTGGTATTACAAATTGTAAACTGCTAAATCTTTCTCMCTGAAACACATACTAAAAGTGCTCAATGCTATGGCTGAGTTGTTCCTTCYGCAATATTCCCAAGTGCTGTTGTCTCCTTGCTCCTGCCCTTTTGGATTCCCCACTGCTTACAGCTTTGTCCACTGGCTGTGAGGTCCCTGTGGGTTATGTGCCCCAGCTTCCCTGGATCAAGGCCTCTGGATCAATGCAGCTCATCAGGATCCCTGTTGATTCACCAAAGGTGCAAATGTGAGTCACTGACACAGAACTGTCAGGGTGGCTGAGAAGACATCTATTCCTGATGCAAAAGAGAATCCTGACATGAAAACCTTGCAACAATTAAAATGCRGTTACTTTATTTAGACATCATAGAACTAGAAATAGTAAATATTTCATGTRTCTAGCTGGTTCCAGTGCCTTGGGCCATCTGCATGTTTTTCTGCCTATCAGATCTCCATGCACTGGAGACTCTCACATCTATTTTTTAAGAATGATCTGTCCCACATACAAGTTACGTATGGGGTCTGTTGAATGCTATTAAGCATCATACAGATGAACACTGATTAAAATGAGCAGATTTGGGGCTAGAATGGGATGAAATATGCATGGACAAATTGTTTTATGGATTAAAAACGTATTTTTAAGTGTCTTACAGAAACATCTGGCCTCAATTGGGAAAAAAATATTATTTTGATATTCCTTCGTGAACAAACAGCTGTCATTTTAGAAGAAAAGTTCATTTCCCTTTATCAAAGATAGCAATGGAAATCCTAGGCAGGACTTGAAATAATTATGACATTTGAAATAGGCCAATGCAGAGACATGTCTTCAGAACTCAGCTCTCTGAAAAAATATTGARGTGATTTAGTGATATTAAATATACCAAAATGCTCAGCATATCTGGCTTTTTGATTTTGGATGGTTGGCACAAAAAAGGTCAGGTATAAAGGTACTGGAGACACAGTCAATTATTCCCTATCAAACTCAGAAGCATACAAAGTGAAAAGCATTTCCAAATAACACTATATACATACATATATATGGAAAAAATCTAACTGAAACATTTCTATTACAAAACATAGGACCCAGTCACTGATTTTGCTTTTGAAACAAACTMTTAGGGAAAAGATTGATAAAGAAATGCCTGTAGACAAAAAATGGGATAAAATGATGAGAGTTTTACTAAAGATAAGTTGTGCCATACGATTCTGTTATCTTAAATACATTAGAGACTAAAAAAAGTTATCTAAAATAAGCAAACTTCAAAAAAAACAGCCCTCCCCCCAAGCAAAAACAAAACCAAAAGCCTCAAACAAAATACCAAAACATTTACTGGATATGGGTCACAGGAAAATTTGTTAGTTGAGCAGTTTTGTTCAGCAGAACACTGTTCTCATGAGTAAAATCTGGGAGAGGTGTTGGCAAAGAACTGTATTAAATAGTAGAAGTTTCTCTAGGAAAGGAAAGTTTGAGCTCTTTTTTTCAGTAATGAACTTGGCAAAAGGTTAAAAAAGGGTCAAGGGGTACCACTGGTGTTTTTAGATGATGTGGGCAGTGCCAGAGGMAAAGTGAATCAGGATATTGTACAGAAGGAGATGAGCTGGGGGACTGGAGTCAAAGGGATGAAACTACTTATGGTAGAGCAAAGTGCACTTGAGGACCAGTGAAAACAAAACAAGATGACTGTGCCAAAATTCCTGCTGATGCCACATTGCCATCCAGATAACAATATCTATGTTGTTGTTATGCCCATATCTATTGTTGTGTTTTGGATTATGCAAAATTGTAAGCTCTTCATTTCCCAGACTGGCTTTTTCCTTGCAGKTTTGAGGCTTGAACCCCAGTGTGCAGTTTGCAAAAACTATGAATACTACTTAATAATTAAAAATAATATTATAATCCTTTTCATAAAAAATAATGAGACTGATTACTGCTGCTTGAATTTTGCATCCATTTTAYAATTGCCTCATRAAATTGGAAAAATAATGTTTTTAAACAAATGCAATTTTTTCCCTCCACTTCTTCAAAACCATAGTCTAGCCTAGAGGTCCAAAAGAATAATCAAGATTTTATATTTTACAATTCTAGCTTTATCATAGAGATCTTGAATCTCTATTAAAAAAAAAAAAAAAAGCCACATTTCTTTGGCATGTTAAATACAGTCTAAAGGTACATACAGTGATCTCACCAAATACAATTTCCAAAAACACATTTCCCAAACCCTGTGCTCCCAGGTTCTTAGAAATGGCATTCTGTGATGAGATGTAGGTACTTTTTGATTAGCATAGGGATGAACATCCTTCTGTTCATCATTTTTCTTGCACCAATGTGACGTCTCTGCTGATTACTCACATTACGGTTAATTTGCAACTGATAATCAGTCCTAGTTTCTTAATAAACTTCTCATTAAGAGACTGGAGCTGTCACTTTACCTCCATGTTACTCTTCCTAAGTATAATCTGTGACCATTATGCAAAAGGAAGGACTGCTGGACGTCACACATGTCATTTGCAATCATGTACAAAAGCTTCAAAAGGAGCTTGTTAAGTAAATGCCCTTCATAAATCATTACTGTAAAATAGAGAGGTGTAACTAATCACCAGATTGCCACCCTGTTGCTGTATTCGGCTTTTTTGAAGAGGAGGAATGTTCAGCCAGCTGACATTTTAAAAGATCTTTACACAATGCTTTCAGGGAACTCCCTGAACGTTTTGTGCTTTGCTCACACCACAGCAAAACCAGTAGTTTAGTAGCAGAGAGGCTTGAGCTGAGTCACCTGGAAGACACTTTTAAGATTCATTCTGAAACTGCTGCTTTCAGGAAAAAGTGGTATGATTGAGTTTTGATGCCCAGGAACTTGTACCAACTGGTCAAAAGTAAATTTTCAAATTAACATTCTTAGCCCAGAATAAAAATGAAATAATTAAATGTCATCTGCAAAGAAATAAATTGCAGATATTAGTGTTAGTTCATACTATAAAAGAATAAATATATACTTATGGATAACACCTCAGGGGGTGTGCAGTTACAGGAGCAGTTAGATTACACGAGTCTGTCAATATTGCTTGCATTGCCAGTGTAAAATAATCTTTGGCATAAAGTTTTCCTGAATAAAATTCTTTRGTTCAGTCTTCTGAACTGAGCAACTGTGTGACTCTGAAATCCCACCTCAGGTTCTACTAGTCCTGTGCTTTGGCAACTCTTCATGAAGAAGAAAAAATGTAACCATGAGAGTTTGACTGAGATGTGAAGATACAGTACTTTGAATTTAGTTTTTGGATTTTTTTTCCAGCTGAGTGGGTTTCATCTTGACAGAGACAGCATGAGTAATTATAAATGCAGGGTAGAGCTTTGAAAGAATTAAAGATAAAATCAAGAAGACAAGCCAGCCAGAAATAATAAAAAGACCCCCTTCCTCTTCTGCAAGGGATCCCTGCCTCTGTGCTTCTTATGCACACCTTCCATACATTCAGAAACCCTCAGTTATAGCATGTCACTATTCTCTCACAGGGAATGTTTGGGGCATGGTGACTTCCAAAATTCCCATTCATGACGTTTACTCTTTGTCTAGCTTCCAATCATGATTTTTAATCTGGTTTAGCCAAAACAAACAAATTCCCAGATAAACTTTCAAGAATTTAGCAGTAAGTTGCAGTGCCTGTATCTGAGCTATGCCCAGACAAATGGTATCTTTAAAACCTACTYATCCTTCGGCTTATGTGAATCTTCCTTTCTTAAGTTATCTAGAGAAGCTCATTTCCACTCTGCTCACATAAATTAAATGCTGCATCTCTGTATCTAAACTAAATTTGTTCTGCTTTTAAYGTCTTGCMACTGCRTTTTGAGATAAAGATTTTTTGCCTCTGAAAAGTTTTTCCTTTTATTYTTTCCRTATCTTCCTGAAAATGGTAAAACTTAAAAAACAAAAGGAAAAAAAACCAACCAACCAACCAACAATCAAACAACCCCCCCAAAAAAAAACCCCAAAAACAAACCAAACAAACAAACAAAACAAAACAAAGCAAAAAAAAAATAAACAACAACAACAAAAAAAACCCAAACAGAAACCCACAAGACAATAAAGTAGTCAGGATTTGTAGATTGTAGTGAATTAATTCAAAGTTTTGCCTCTTGGGTTTTATGATGACTTTACAGAAATCATCACAACTGATGTCAGCAAGAAATACAGCTTTATACATTAGGACATGAAGTGTGAGGAGTTGTTTTTCAGGAACTGCAAARCATTCAGCACAGAAGGGCATTTCAACATCTTTTGCTTTCTCTCAGGGATTTTCAGGTGATGGGACCCCAAAATTCGTTTTTAATATGTTTTAGGAACAGAAAAGCTTTMTTTTAGAATTGTTCTCAGCAGTCATTCCTCCTGTTTTACCATTATCCTGCTGTGGACTGGCCATTCCATGGTCTTTATTTTATATTATTTAATTCCCTTTTTCCTGCACTTTTAGCAAATAACCTTTAGGATTTTATCACCACATCCACTCACAAATTAAAGCTGATAAGAAGTGATTATAAAATACTGCAATACTCTATTCCTCTTTACATTGTAAATTAAAATGTTTAACTCAGGAACAAGACTCTTGTCTACTTCCATATGTTCTTTGATGGTGGCTATAAAATAAGCTAATTATTTCCAGAAACCAATTGCTTTTCATTAAGAAACAATTGCAAAGATTTGATTGTCTATGAGTGTGTTGCAAAGATATTTTGACTGGATTAAATTTTTAGTTACACACCATCATCAAGTTGCTGTCACATTTCAGTGTTATTGATTTGAAACAGAAGTGGAATTTTGATATCATTTTTTCTGCACTGCATATTGTGTAATTATTCAGATGCTTCATTTTCATTTGTGCTTTCCTACTTGTTTTAAATGTTATTACTTGCTTCAATGCTTTTTCATTTTAGTGAATACACTGATAAATATTTCTATCAATTGCAGATGTGATTTTTGCATAAGTAACTGAAATCCCACTACCATGGTTTAATACAATATTAGACACCAGAGGAACTTGTAGAAGCAATTAGAAAGTCTGTGCATGTATTTGTTTATTGAGTTACTTAAAAAATGTTCTAAAGGGATTGCTTGAGCAGAAAAAAGGACATTAAAGCTGTTAGCTTTACTGTCAGATTTTTAGATGCCCTCACTGTGGGTAAAGTGCTCTCACAGCCACTCCAGTTTGCCTGCAAARTGCAGTTCCTTTTTATTCTCCCAAGGAAGGAATGAGCATTTCTGTGGGCAGTGGGACTGACAAGGCAGCTCCCCCAGCTGCAGAGGAATGGGTGTGCTTCAGGTCACCCTGAAATATAGATCTTCAAACCAGAAACATATCTTAGATATCTTCATGCATTTTGTGCTTTTTTACTCATTGAGACTGGAATTTAATATGGGGAATACAATGTGACTCCATAAGCAGCCATTCTAAAATCAGTGGAAGTATTTCAATAAGAAACTATAGCAGGCTCAGACTTCCAGCTCAGGCTTCATCTTCCTTTCCAAGTTCAGTCACAGAGAGGGGTTGTCTGAATAATTGTAAGGTGAACCTTATTGTTAGTACTGTTGGTATTTCTCCCTCCAATTTTCAGACTGATAAAGAAACACAGTGGACAAATTAAAATTTCCACTGTATTTTCTACTTCTGCCTCTCCTATGGGGTACTTGAATGGTTGGCGGTGAAAACAGTGGAAAAAATCTATAACCTTGGAGTTGATAAAACAAATATTAATGAAGAATTAATTTGAAYGAAAATTCATTCTGTATATAAAATTGGAAAACATTTCAATTTTTACTTATGATACCAACTTAGGAACAGAAAATGCTTTCAAATTAACTTGTGCCAGCAACATATGAGTCACTTGGTGTCCCATCACACACAGAATTTATGTATATCAGAAACCTACTCGGGTACATCTGCAGCCAGTGGAGAGGCAAGTGCACCTTTTGGTGACAGGAAAAGGAAGATCCTTCTTGTTACTCAGTTCTCCACAGCTAAATATTGTTCCTAGAGGACTGTGAGATGATGGCCACAGAACTCTTGGGCTGGGATCACCCAGGTATTGACTGAGCCTCAACAGTGGCACAGAAAAGTATTTATGCCAAAGTTTAGTGTTTAAACTTTAGTTTAAAGACCTTCAGAAGTACTGCAGCAGCAGAAGCCTAATGCTTGATCTTCCCTTCTGGATCTCACCTTTTYAATATCATACTTTAGAATATTATAGAGCTCACATCTGTCAAGTTTTTATTAGTTATATTACACATATTAGTCCAGAAAGAAAGAATTACAATTCTTCAATACTTGTTATCCGTGTAGAAGGATTATTTGTAACTCAGTGGTTGGCATTATAGCATAATCATTAATTTCCTTTGCTTTTCTCTTCCCAAAAGGAAGTCTTCACAGCTAGCAAGGAAGAACTGTTTTCAGAACATCACTTGGTAATAYTTTTAATTTCCTTTGCATATTTTAATGCAATCAGCACAGCTTACATCTGTGTAGCAATCAAATTACAAAGTCAACATAATCCAATGAAAAGCTGAAGAGCCAAATAATCAAATTCAGATTAATATTAATTGCTGTACTTTCTGCACCTGGATTTAAAAAACAAAACCAAAAAAAACCACCACATAGAACTTCCTCTATTTAATTACAGTGTTTTAAGTAAAAAAATCCCAAACAAAACCAGATCAGAAAAATAACCAGGACCCCTCTCCTTATGGGATCCAAACCCAGAACTTCAGATGTCCAATTTTTTTCCTTGTATCAGGAACAGGTCATGTCAATATACAGATTTAGATACATATACCTTAGATGTCCCAGTGAAGCTATTTATCATTTTTCTTTTCCTTAGCAACTTTTATTAACTAATTATCAATCTTTAAGATGGAAATATTATCCTTGTTTGACACAGCCATGAATTCCTATCAAACATTTGTGATTCTAGTTCTGGAACTAAATTAGTATTTTTATCAACAGCATTCTTATTTTCACTTRTTCACACACCCAACAGTGAATACAGAAAGCCCAGCAAACAAAAACTAAATTACCATTTCCAGTTCTCCTCTCCAGAGGTGCCTTTACCCTTCCATTGGAGAGCAGCTGCACATACAATTAATTCAACTCTGATCCTTGTGGGTCCCTTCCAACTCAGAAAATCCTGTGTTTTTGTGAAGTAAATGTGAGAGGTGGGATTTGCAGTRCAGAGAGAAATGAGCTCTTGGGAATGGGGGCAGAGGTCTAGTGATGCAGATTTAATAGCTACAAATGGAGAAAAATCACTACTCTGCTAGCAACTCATGCATTCTAGTTTTCTGCCCTCATTCATACATCCTCTCTGGTTGTATCACATGCCTGAYGAGGTGTGTGTGCTGTTACACACCATGGGAGCAAAGTTTTCCAGTGGGGGAGCTTCACAGGAAGGTGCAAATGGGAAGCTGGAGAAATGTCACTTTTCTGAAAACTATAGTTAAAAGAAAAAAATATTACTTTTTGTTTGGATTACAATTATTGGCTGGTTCTGCAGGTTTGCAGCCTAAGCACARACTGGACTCTTTCTCCCACTCTGACTTGTCTCTCCTTCACCCAAAGCACARCACCAAATATATAATTGTTTCTTACATTCTACCAAAGGTTTAATGGCTAAGGCAGATATTAARTATTAAATATTGTGTCAAGATTTAACAGTGGACAGTGCTGCTGAAGAGTTTAGTTTTCAGTGTTGCATAAGTTCCTTACAGAAGGAGGAGACAGCAACTGTAATTAAAGCATAATTGGGTATAAAATGCTTCTTACACAGAGAGAATGTGAGATGTAGGAACAGGACTTTGCTTCTTTAACAAGAGCTTCCACAAGTCATTCAGGGCTCCCTTTGAACTAAAGGAAATGGCTGCAGGTGTAATTACATCCTCTCATTAAATTACCTCTGGAATTCAGAGATGATGACAGCAAGTAATTGAGAAGTTGTCAATTACTAAATTAACACACTTGTGACCAGTAAGATCTCAYGGATAACTCTAAATTTGGAGAGCTAGGTTTCAGCAGTTATTCAGYCATAAAGAAGTATTAAAAATTGCTGAAATATGTACTTCTAGCACCAGTGAGATTCATAACAATAACCTGAAAGTGTTAAAGTGCAAAATTAATTTGTAGATTGAATTTCAAAATCAGGCAGAACTGTCAATGGTCAAGTGGTAAAACAGATGTATTTGCTCCTTACCATTRCAGGTTAAACTTCTCAATTACACAGAGAGCACACAAAGCAATAGAACTGCAAATATTGCAGTGGTCCTTTCTTTCCAAAGAATGACTTTAAAAKTGAGGAGAAAGCTTCCTGACCAAAGCAGAAGAATTTGATTTTGTGTTTCCAATGCTAAGACTTGCCTCTTGACATTGCCACTTTAAGCCTGAGTACAAGCATATCCAGTATAAGAGAGAAACAAGAGTTTTTGGCTGTCAAAACTTGAAACAAACACAACCCAAATTTGCAGGACAAATTCAAACTTATATCCAGTTGTCAGCACTGTGAGTGCCAGCCAGTGCAACACTTTCTAGGATACAAGTCTTTTCTCTTTGTGCTTRAGGACCTTCCAAATCACCTCTCTCCTTTCCATGATGGGGCTGCAAGAGAGAAGAGAATATGGGAGTTTCACATCCTTTCTGAGGAAGTTGTTTAAGTTCTACAACAATTTTCATCTGGACAGAAAAAGGAAATGTAAGGAATAGGAATGCCAAGTCCTGATTCATGCAAGGAAATTCACAAATGAATCATATATATTAGTAATGTTATGACAGGCATTATACAGTGACAAAAGGTCTTTGATAATAATATAAAAAATTAGAAATTCTTGTCACTAGGTGTGTTTCAAATGTCAAGGTATTAATGGGCGTGCAGCCTGAAGGKAGAAACAGCTTCCTTGACAGGTTAACAGCTTTGGGATCCAGTCACAGGTCAGTCCAGATTCTCAACATCATGTCTGTGTGTTTCAGCACCAAAGATGCCCCTCAGATCTCAGCCTTCTGTAGACCACTGCACTGTGAGAAGTCTCTCAATTTCTGCATTTACAGAACAAGACAGACAGTAGCACCATTACTCACAGTGAACTGTGGTGCCTGCAGGACTGCAGACAGCCATGGATACACAGCTGTCAGTAAAGCCTTGTGTAAAATTGTATTAACACAATTTTATTCTTAATATTTACTATCATTATCATTAGAAATTATTGTTACAAAAAATACTGATTCCCAAAGACTGAGGCCCTSGGGGTTTGGTAAAACCAGCTCTAACAATGGCAGTGATTATCTGACCTRTGTGAAATACAAGTTCTGCTGTAAATTCAGATGTGATACTGCAGACCACTGACAAAAGCACACAGGACAAAGAGGTTGTCTTGCACTTTGCTGGTCTGACCCTTGCTTTACTGGCTCAGCCTTCTCTCTTGTCACTGTGGGCTAGGGAGGGATCAGCACTGCTCTCTGGATCTAGYCAGGCTGCTCTGCTCCTCTTGTCTGGGTCTGTGTGACAGTATCCCTGTTTGGTGAGGGCACTGCCCTGCTGTCACCTCCATCCCAGCCCACCTTCCTTTGTGGAGCAGTCTAGTCTTGTTGCTCCCTGAGGAAACAAGACATCCAACACCTGCTCTTGCTGCCTGTGGATGTGTAAATCAACTTGTACAAATGTAATTGTGCCTGCATARGCAGTTAGCACTTTCTCCTGGGCATGTGAAACTCAAAGGAACCACATGTAAGGGCAGAATCCTTTGCACTGTGGCATCCTCCCTGGTTAGACTGCTGATCAAATTAATTTTGAAGTAATCTTTCTGACTGGCCTGAAGCATCGAAGTATAAAGACTATAGTTCCTTACCTAATGCTTTTCATTTTTCAAGCTATTTGATCACTGTAGCAACTGTAACTACTCCTTCAGGTAGCCTTGTAACAATTAATCCTTTCTACTTCTATTGTGTCTGATAACTGATGTTTTCAAAGTATTTTATGCATTTAACAGATAAAACCTCATGCAGTTTCTCTGGATGAAGTCTTACAGGGCCAACTGAGTTTTAGAGAACAAACAACTTTGGAAAAAAATCAGCAGCGTCTCCTTTGCACAGCAAAGGGAAATATGGGTGATCTTCATGAATCTCTATTGAGATGAAAAACTTTACAAAACTTTCAGGAGTTGAACAAATAGCTAATACCTGAAAACAGGCTTCCCATTGACCCTTATGGGCTTGCCTGTGAGGCACGAATAATGTCCCCTCTAATGTGGGCAGGGACATTGTTCCTGTCCTCATCAATGAGGTCTCAATGGACTGTGAAGGAGAAGGATCTCTGTGTCACAGGACATTATGAAAAATCCCCATATTCTCTCCCTCCATGATTTTTCCACCAGCATGATATTGGGAAAGCTTCTTTATCTCCTCCAATTTTCCCCAATATYATAAATAATGTAATGAATGTAGAGTTCTGGCACATGTTGAAACRTCTTTAATTAATACCAGTTTAACAAAAAGTTTAAATTAAATATGTTGTATTACATACACTTCCAGATTCAAAATAGCAAAAGAGAACTGTGGTAAAAAATTTTGCAAGGAAYGTGGTGCTACTAAAAAGCAAACCTAGAGCATGCAGGAAAGCTCTCAAGCTGAAGACACAGCTGGCAATGTGAAAACTGGAGTAGTGCCAAAAGTCCACCCTTCTCCTGTAAAACAATAAAACAYTTGTCTTGGTGTGAGACATAATAGACTGAGCCCCAAACTACTGAGTCCTCTAGGAGATTCTGTGCACCATTGTGATGCATCAGACCCCTGCTGATAACATAGCAAGCCACACAGATTGCTTTGTTTGTGCAACCCAATGCTAAACCCTAACAACAAAAGGCTATAAACCCCTCTTCCATGCAGTTAAATTTTTTAGAGCACTTCCCAGGCTTGATGCATCGCTGAGATGGTAAAACATGCCTCATTGCACTGTGACACTGTGTCAGCAGCACAGATTGCCACTGGCTTTCTCCCTCACTTCCCAAACACAGAACTGCTGCTCAGTGTCACTGTTTTCTTTCAGGAAATTGAGAAASAAAAGAAAGGGAAAACAAATTCACCAGGTGCACTGGAAGAGATGCTTTCTTTCCTCTCYAGTATGCACAATAAAATGATTTCTGTGTCTACAAGTTCCACTCAACGTGCCAGCTATTAGAAACAAATATGTAACACAACTGCTGATTCACCCTTCACACAGGTCAAAAAGGTAGGACAGGAGCAATGCAAGATATTCAGTGCATTGATAGGAGGAAAGGAATCAGGCCTATACCTCACTTGTATCCAGTTTAATTCATCTGCCTGACGTCAGACTCTTCTCAGGTCCACTAGAATTTGCAAATGAGAAAGGACACAGACAACCTTGAGACATCAAACTTCRGCTCATGGCTTTKGCTTTTGTGATATTCTCACATAAGYCTGCCYACCTGGGAGCCTGCAGAGCAGTAATAATTTCACAGGGGCTGGGAAGTTTCCCTCTTACTGCTCCATCTTGTTTTGACAGGCTGGTGGCAGAGGGGACCCCAAGAGTGGCACTTGTGAGCTGCTGCAAGACTTGTGGTAGCAGGGACCTCCCTCCTGCTTAGGTCTGAGCACAGGGAGATGTGACTTTTTTTGGGAGCACTGATTAAGAAAGGCAGTCATTACAAGCATGTGAATAATCAGCATTTTAAATAAGGCACAGGAAAAAATGAAATYATAATTACACTAG
Organism: Alauda arvensis; assembly: GCA_902810485.1. Classification (NCBI taxonomy): domain Eukaryota; kingdom Metazoa; phylum Chordata; class Aves; order Passeriformes; family Alaudidae; genus Alauda; species Alauda arvensis. The sequence continues at coordinate 215,843 of CADDXX010000160.1, read as the reverse complement.
TAAGAGCCATCAGTTGATAGCACTACCAGAAGCCCTTGCTCTTTGAGGACCCAGTTAGCAAAGGGAGGGAGGGTAAGTTTTAATGATTTTAACTTTCCCATCTTAAATAGTGGCCCTAGTCAGACACTTGAAGCTCAGAAGGTGCTCTAGCATCCTGCTGAGTAAGGCTTTGAATCACCARTTCCTCTGGTTGACTAACTGGGATGTGATCCAGCTCAGCAATCTAACAACCTTTTGATGGCCTRAAGTCTGAGAAATTAATTCCTCTGATGTCCAGCCTCACGACTGGCCATGCCTGCTTGCTGTGCACATAAAAGACCTCCAGCATTGGCAGAGGCCTCCTGGAGTACCTAACAGAGCAGGCAGGCAGGGGCACACAGTTTGCTGGAGATTCAGTCATCAAAGTCTATTCATGTTAGCAAGAACAGGTATGGATAATACTGGCACATRTATATACACCATGAATACTGTGACAGTTCTGGGTGCCCTTTGACCCAAAGTCAGGGCAATTCAAATTCAAATGTCCTCTTCGCATTTGGCTTTTTCTAAGTGTGGAATTCCTCTTATGTTACAGTGAATTCACATTCTCTTCTGGTTTACCCTCTACCAAATATATGTTTCTTTCCATTGGCAAATTTTCCAGTATTTTTATAAGCCTGAGTGAGCTATTGCTTCTTTCTACCTGCCAAGATCAAGCATTAACACCTATGTCTTTGTTCGTCACTTAAAAGATTTTTCCTTTTACAAAGCCAAAATTAAACATGTTTTTACTGTTACTATTACATATACCTGAGCATAAAGTTGAAAATATGTACCTAAGGACTGAGAATTCTCTAGTAATTTCATTTTGGTGTGACTAATTGTTGAATAGTATAGATTAACTTATTTTATTCTGTGAGATTCCTTGTCACATAAAGGAAATGCTCAAAGRCTTAGGTCAGACTTAGAAATCTGCTCTTAATGATGTTGGAAACATTGCAAATGCATGAATTAAGAAATAGCTTTATACTTTAAAGAAAGCATTTGATTTTGTTAGCCTGGGGCATTAGAAGACATAAAAGATGCAGTGAAGTTATTCCCCCGCCTCCTTTTTTGTCATGAGGAACTGAAACATAACATATATACTTCTAACATACATCTRTCTCTTCTTCCTGACAAGCCTTTAAAGAAACGCTTGACCTAAATGTCAAAAATTTGTCTATAATTTCTAACCGAAAGACCAAAGAGGAGATATGTTCCTGAGATGGCATATCTTAATTTTTCAAGAAGGAAAAAACCAAAATCAACATGTGTCAAAAAAGTTGCAAGAAAACACAGATGAGAAATATAAAGGTGAGAAAATCTAATTGTATTACCTGGGTACAGATGCACTAGTGCACTGGAGGTCAGTGCCTGAGCACTGCTGAGAAGAGTTTAGAGCATGAGCTCACTGCCTGTTACTAACCAGTGCATCACAGATAAGTTTTGCATGGGCATGTGTACTCCTGCCAAATTCTGGATCCAGGGTGCATCTTAACTGGAGACACTCTTGGGATTGGAGATAGAGGGGGGATTGGAAATAGAGTGCAAAGTGGTGTTGGAAATAATGCTCCAGGATGCCCTTGCTCATGGCTCTAACAAGCCTGATGTGTGTTACCCACGGACAGAGCACCAAAGCCTGGCTGCAGATTCAAAATCCCTTCTTAGGCAGGTTTTCCCATAGTTGATATCTACTCATCATTATGTTTTTCTCATTTCCTCAGCAGCTACATTTTGATGGACCTATTTTGTTGGGGAAAATAAAACAGGACCACCTCAAAATTATATTGAACAAAAAGATGGGATAATATAAAAGCTATAAGYAGRGTAGAAATTAGGGCTAACTTCAATGCCAGGCAGATAGTTAGTGAGTAGCTAGAAGGCTTAGCCCAGCCAAGAGAATCCCCCTGTRATAAAACAATACCCTAAGATAATGAAGGCATGCTGGAAAGCCCAAAGGTTGAAGAAGACCCTGCCAGTGTGGCAAAAGAAGAAAAGAGTTTTTGGAAGTAGGTTTTAAGGTTTAAAGTGTAAGATGGTATGGTAATGTAGCAACTCTTACAGGCTATATGTAAATTGTATGGGATTTGTGTCTTCTGTGGATTGGTTATTGTAAATTGTAATATTCAACACAGAGAAAGAGATAATGTATTGTAACAAGGACAAGACACATGCACACAGACACTTCCACACTTCCATACACACACACATGCACCCAACACACACACAACACACACACACACACACACACACACACACACAAGCTTCTGCCTGCCTGCATGCTCACTTTCTCTGCCTGCTTGCCTGCTTTCTCTCCTGCACTCTCCCTCTCTGACCCTGGGGCTTACTCCTAGATGTGGCTGCAGCTTGGGTAAGCCCCGCCTTTGTTACCCATGACCCTCRTAATAAACTGCATGTTTAAAGAGCTGGCCAGAGTGAGAGACCTCTCGAACCCACACCCTGCGACACCCTGAACAGCCAGAACCCTGCTTGCTTTCCTACTAACCGGTGCACACCATCACAGATAAGTTTTGCATGGGCATGTGTACTCATGCCCAATTCTGGATCCAGGGTGCATCTTAACTGGAGACACTCTTGGGACTGGAGATAGAGGGGGGATTGGAAGTAGAGTGCAAAGTGGTGTTGGAAATAGTGCCCCAGATGCCCTTGCTCATGGCTCTAATATTTATCTCATTTCTGTTTTGCAAGCTGAGATGTTTTAGGAGTTATTGCCCTTGTGGCTTTGCTGCTAGAGGTGGAGCTCATCCCTGGATCCACCACTTGTGCTGAGCTGTTCTCAGTTCCTCCTCCCTTCTCCTCTCTGTGACATTGTGCTTTTTGTACTCTCCAAATATCCAACATCTTTGGAGCTGATTTTTTAATTTCAGTATTTAATGTGTCCATTCTGGTTTGGTAATCTCTTCTGTCAGCAGTAAGTACATTCAGTTAGATTGTTGGCACATTTACAAGTTTTTCATGACTTCAGGGTATTCCCTGCGGTCGCAGATCCAGGAATTGTTCCATTCAATGTCTCACACAAAACCAGAAACAAGGAACCCTAGCTAATATTTTGCCCCAGTAATTCATGACAGTTAAAAACAGGTAAGGTAAACAGGTCTGGWGAGTGACTCATGTTGAAAATAAAAAAAACCACTTTACCTCAGAACACTATTTCCTTTGGTGTATCATCTAGACTTTTTTTTCTCTTAAAAAAACCCTAATATAGATGAGTCACAATGAACAGCAATCTACTTTAAAACATTATTTGTTATCAGTACATACATATACTTGTATACCACACATATCATTATTAAAATTATATATGATGATACTTTTTGTTTCATTATCACATAAAGCATTTTATATTACCAAATGAAATTAACTYAAATGGGATTTTCTGTGTCTAGATTCAATATTTATGACATTTCTGTGGCCTAAACTTAAATACACACAAAGAACATAAYATTTTAACTTCTGTGTTTGTCATTGAAGGGATATCTTCTATATAGGATTCAAGCAAATTACATAGAATTGATCATTAAATCATTCTCCARTGTCAAATTCATGTACTTTACGTGAACCTCTTATTGTGAGCTAAACTTTATTGTAAGAAAAAGGTTTTTAATCTGAACCACATAAAATATTTCAGGTTGATTTCACTTTAGATGTGATTGTTTGCTTTGGGGCTTTTTAAAATATTTCATGAGGGTTTAGGGGAGAAGGGGGATTTAGTGGTTTTTTGGTGGTGGTGGTGTTTTCCCCTAGAAAAAGTGGCCCAATATAGTTAAAACTAATATGTCTGTAGGAACCAAAATGTGAAGTGTATTATCTGCAATTTGCTGTGCACCACTAAACTGAACTCTTTTTTAAATTTCTTAGGCTTTACCCCACCATGTTTTAGATAAGAATTATTTGCATTTATGACCAAAGACTAAGTCACAGAACATTTTACACTTTTGAGCATGCACTGCATGACAAATTTCAGCTCATATAGGACTGGGTGGTTCTAATTTTAAAACTGGAGTTTAAAATCTTAACAACGCTTAAAAGAATTTCAGCAAACTACCAAATAAAGAAAAATAATTTCGCATTGCCATCTTTGTCAATTCAGTAGGAATTTTAAAAATACAGTTGATAAAGCCTTTCATGCTATACAAAAGTARTTCTAATATCTAGAAAGCTTTCAAAGAAAATTTTAACTTCATGGTTTAAAGATAAACATCCTTTGGGAACACATTTATATTTCTCTGTGTTCAGAGCTGGCAAAATGAGCCATGTCCTGCAGTTCTGAAACTCTTTGAGGGAAGGTAATTGAAAGCTTTTGACACTCAGTCTAAAAAATCAGATGAAGACCTATCTATCACTCATTTTGCGATATTACGAGAAAATAAGGTGGRCAAATTGCTGGAAGCAAATTTGTGCACTTTTTAATACAGAAGAAAGAGTATCTCCTACCCTGAATTTAGCATTTACAAATGATAAGACGTTTTTAAAATTCAGAGCAAACTGTTTCAAACACCTTTTGTTTTGTTTTTATTTTTCAAATATTCCTAATGCAATTTCTCTTTTGTCTAAAAGTACTAAAGGAGAAAACAATAAGTTGTTTCTATTTCAACAGTGCAGAAAACTTTGTAGACTCCTCATTGCTATATGCATGATATGAGGTGTTGGCAATTGTAGGAAAAATATGACTTTTTTCAGAAAAGATTTCAATTKAATTTTAATCAATGGCTAGATTGCTAAATTTTTCTCTGAAGATGTTTGACTGGTTCAGTCTTTTTTTTACACATGAGGGAAGTAAGAAACGGAATGTTCCACATTGGGCAGGAAACATGTCCACAAAAATATCAAGCCAATATCCTTTCAATGAAGGACAAGGGATTACCCTTTGAGTTACCTGTGATCAGAGGATCTCAGAGAGCTGAAAGAATTTGTCTTCCTGTGAGAAATTTTTTTGGACAGAATGTGTMATCTGCTTTGCACACAGGTGATTGTCCATGACAGAGATACAGATAAAGAAAAGATTATTCYATTCCAACAAGATGATTTAAAAATATCTGTATGCTTGCATAATAACTGATGCTATCAAAATGCATTGTTTGCCTCCTTTACTGAAGATCAGCATCCAAATAATATAGATAAAAKAGATRTAATATATAATWAAATAGACATACAAACAATATGCTGGGAAATACTTACAGTAGCTACTRTTTCTGACCAGATTTAAGCATTCCACCTTGACATGGGATATCACATATCATGGGAAAAGACTTAAGTAGGTGAAAATGGTGGAAATGAGAAGCAAAGAGTTAKATTTAGAATAAGCCTWTAAGGTCAGATATCTTGTTGGTATATTATTGATTGGAACATAATACTAGGTAAAGTATTTCAGCATTCAATAATTTTACARYAACAAAAGTTAGATGAAAGGAAATATACTAAAAAAGTATATTTTAATATGAAACTGTATAACATCCCAGATATTTTCCAGCTATCATCGCAAAGTATTATATCATAGTTAAAAGAAACTAGTCAAGACAAGATTAAGGACAAGCACAAGGAAAAGTASGAGGGAGAGAGATTCTGGTCAGACCAACCTGAAATAAAAAATATATATATTTATATAGTTTAAAAATCAATTTAAAATTTTTGATTTTAAAATCACAGATAAAAATCTGCACACACATATGAAAAATGCCACCAAACCAACAMAAAGCATTCACACCAAATTTAGTGTCTGCTAGAGTAGAAARGTTGGGCAATACAGACACAAGTAACTGGGAACTGGATGTGTTTTCTTTTTAAATCCAAGGAGGTGCATAACTCCAGCTGAGGGTGGTGAACAGGTAGGCACTGCAGTATTAGTAAAGCTGACCAATTAACATAATTTTTCCTTAAGGTTACTCACTGCTCATTTCAGTACATACACTGTCTCAAATATATGCAAATTCAGCTGAGAGTCACTRGGGACTGTTTTGTTGGAAGTGATAATCAACCTGAGCATTACAAACACGCTGCAGGCTAAACAAGTTGGCCCATAGCACTACAAGAGGCACTTTGCTTTGAAAATCCTCATAATCATTGCCAATACCTCTATGTCACAGAAAGGAAGCAGAAGACGGGCATAATGAAGCCAGGCTGAGCAYGTAAAGAATCGTGTGGGGCATGGGAATAGCAGCCACTTCTGTATAGAGAACTTCTGTGYTCAAGCCAGATGTTTCACTGACAACACTTTCAGAGGTTGCATGAATATTTCAGGGCAAAATGAGCCCGAGCTACAAATTAATGAGTTCTTTTTTCAAAGCCACTTAGATATGCTATTACAGCTAACAACATCCTCCCTTTCAGACACAGCTCTTTTATTTGGATGAGACAGAATGTCTTATTCAGCTCAGGAAAAAATCTCTATTGAAAAAAATATATTGGAATGCAAAGAAATTTGTGTAAGCATTTGTAACAAAAGACCCTTAAAAGTACAGAGACTCTCAGAAGAAAATACTGCAACTCAAGAAGTGCAGGACAAGTTAATGATATCCACAGAGCAGTGTGGTCTGAAGTTTCAAGCCCTTTCTTGTCTGAGTAGTTTCCTCATACCATATTCATAGTCCATTCAATATCTTTTGTCCCCATAAGAAAACAAACAAACAAAATGCCTCTGCCTCTTTAATAACATGAAGTTGAATGTTTCAGCTGAAAGTCTGGAACTAAAATCTTGAGCCATGGTAAGAGCTACCCCTCCTAAGGCAGGTTCTAAGACAGTAAACTTCTGCTTTTTAGTGCATGTTGCAACAGTTGTCTGYTTTTCAAGACCAGAGGCAGTAATCTTGAGCCTCTGCATTCACAGATATTTTTGTCTTGGACATGCCAGATGCAATATTTTACAGATTGAATTAAATTTTAACACTGTTATGGTAAAATTAATTTTTAAGAATATCATGTCATATGATTATCCGGTTCAAGCACACGTCTAAATAAAGGAAATTGGTCCTGATTRMRAAACTCAGTAACCATCTGTCCATCAACTTTTCTGCATTACTACCTTCATGCAATTTATTTGTATAGTGTATTTGATAAAAGCTTTTAAATACATTAAAAATATTTTCCYGACTTACATTTTTGTGAACACTCATTAGTGGACTACACTTTGAAGGTGTTTTTTGTAAATGAAAAGTTGGTCTATGCATCTTAATGGAACATATCAGCTCAATTAAAAGGAAGAAGTCTGTATGTCCATAATGTGTCTTTTTCTCTAATACCACTTTCATAATTCTACAAGTCTTTTGAAGGAAACCCAAATTTCCTTGCCTTGAAAACRTGAGATTTTATTAGTGAGTGAAAASAAATCAAGTTGCTGTGGTGTGATCTCCAAGAAACAGGTGTAATAAAAAGATTCTTTTTACACTAAGCTTAAACCATTAGTGCAGATTTACCTCCTCCTCCTTATGTGATATACCAAATACCAAAAATGTGATTCAAGAGCCTTGTTCCTGCCAGACTCTACAGTAACTGTTGAGGCTTTGCCTGTGCAGGTCTGACAGCAAATTGTTCTCCATTGTTATTTTTGGTGGTGTCATTACAGATAAACTTGGGACAGGTGATTTGGCACAAAATTCTCAATAAATACAATCCCAAATCCAGAAATATGGATGATTGGAGGTTGTCTTTTCTTACAGTACTATGTTACAATGTGGCTTCTCCCTGTCTAACCTTCCAATTTTGTCTTTGCTTTTTAAATCCTGGCTAATTAGAGGATTTCTCTTCTTTGTGACACTGGACTCTCATGTCACACTTTAATTACAAGGACTATGTAGTGTTCTATTAACTGTGGATTTTTGCTTCTTAGATTTGTGTGTTAATTGGTAATATCAGCATTCAACTTTTTTTTTTGGGTGGTTTTTTTTTTTATTTTTCAAAAATATTCTTCATTACAGTAATTAACCACTTATTTGGGACAGCCAAAATTAACCATTTATGAACTTATTTCTTCAGCCAGCATCTATGAAAATCTTCTATTTCTATTCCTGCTTATGCTGTGAAAATGAAGAGGAAAAAAAATGCCATGAAAATAATTTTTCTTTTTAGAGAAAGCTTCTTCTGAAATACCCATGCATCTTGCTTTTAAAATACTCAGATCAGTCAAGCGTTTGGGGGATTTTTTGGTTTTAATGATTGCAGTTTTTTTACATTTTTAATTTTATTTGAATCACATTGCTGAGCTTTCCTTTCCAGCTATGACACCTATACATTATAATCACTATATGTATAATTAAGCCACTCATATTCATATAATTTTGAAAACTTTTGTCCAAGGTGAAATCAAAAATTGTCCTAAAAGCAAGAATAGGCAACACAATTCTGAATAAACACATATTATTACATATTTTCTCTTTGTCAGTATTGGTATTTTGAAATGGGAAGCTTCTCTTGCAGTCTTGTAGTTTACAATCTCTGTCCAATGTTTAAGCTGGCCATTTGTGTTAACAATAGAAAACATAGGAAAGGCTATAACATGATAGACAATGTGTGTCTGGGTGTTTTCTATGGGAAAAATTACTCATTCAGAGCAAGAYAATTTGAAAAATTGACATTGGTAACTAGGAAGCCCTTTACAAGTCTATTGTTGTTGTTGTTTTAAAAGTCCTCAGGCTGGAGAAAGCTGGGTTTGTAATTCACCTGTGGAAAGGTCAGATGTTGCACACATAGCTCAAAACATGACTGCAAGATGCTCAGAAATTGCAAAAATACACTTGGAATAGAGCAAAGCAGCAGCTGGAAAATATATGCTGTAGATACTGGATTTTCAGTGGTACTCAAATTGCTTATTTTCTTTACTTTAGTGGAGGAAAATAAAATTCTTGAGRAGAAACATAACTGCTGACTGGATTTTTCTTTGTAATATGTACCAAAAGGTTACATAACCTCAGTGGAAACTCAGTTTTCTGAACCTTTCAGTGTGACTAATTTATTTGTTTCTTTGGGTTTTCTTTTTTAAATWTAACAAGCAGTCTTTCTAATAYGTTCATAYTCTGAGAAAAAAGAAATAATATTGGTGGCACCCAAAATATTCTTACAAGGCTTTCCATGAGCACTGCCTTTCTGCCAACTCCCAAACAACCTTTAATCACAAAGTCTATTACTCTGAGCCATTAAGAAGAAACTTTACTGCCAAAACCTGATGACACTCAGCTTTTTAGACCAGACTTTCTCTCTGGTGTACAAAACTGCAGGCTATCCATGCTTCTGATTATCTAAATAGAAATAGTCAAAGGATCATGATTTGCTGATAGTATATTCTATAACACAAAATAATTTTAATTTTTTAATATCATTTCCAAATCCATGGCTTCAATGATAYTTGCAAAGAGTGGAGAAATATAAACAGGAAAAATGACAAGGGAACTCAGTGCTGCCTGGTAGAAAGGATAAAGGGTGATGGGGATGCAAAGCCCATATGCTAAAGGCCACAAACCCAAGAAATATGGCATATTTATATATTTACTATTCTGGAAGAAGGAAAGCTGTATCTGTTTTTCTGCAAGCTGAGCAATATGAAATTTCCAACCACATTTTCTTCATATGCTTATTTTACTTTTGTCCTTGAATTGGATATAGTGTGGATGTGATTAACATGCACTCAGTTCTCTTTCCTTTAATTGAATACGAATTAACATCCTCAACCATGAAAATATTTGCTTCTCTGGAGTAACAGCAAGTAGGTAAAAGCTATCAGTCTGACTAATAYATATATTTATATGTGTGTTTGTACATACATATATTCAAATCAGCATTCCAAGGGCAGCTGTAGCTATTAAGGACATTTCACTTACAAGCACAATATTAAATTAGATTAGCTCACAGAACCCATAAACATGYTATGTTGGTGTGTTATAACAAAGATAATAGAAGCAATAACAAATAGAATTTAGRATCACATTTTAATTAGTCATATGAACAGTTTAACACAGAAATACTGACAAAGCAGAACTAACAGTGTAATGAAGCTGCTTAAAGGTGTAGATAGGAGCCATCCTTGCAATATAAATGCAGTATTTAATAAGAATTTTTACTTAAAATAATGATTTCACTAAATCACTGTAACTAAATATAGGCCAAATGAGAAGAATGCCCTGGTTGACTTTAACTAGGGGAACAAAGACCTTTTTTTCCTCACTATGAAACTTCCTATGAAAAAAACCTGCCACTCATGCATAAAATTGCTCATGTTTTTGTTAGGATACCTGATCTGTAGTTCAAATAAAGAGAAGTCATTGAGAGGTATGATGTTTCTCTCCGCTGGATAATTTCTTTATTTTTGGATTTGAATTATATTAATGATTTGTCTGTATAACTTGAAATATAATTTCAAGTCTTTCAGAAATAGTCATCTATTAGCTACAGTTTTCTATCAAAATTGTTGTTATATAGTCAATGTCCAGACAAAATTCAGCAGATCGTTGATTGGCACATTCAGTTCTTATCACTAAACAAAGTAATGAAAAGGAAGGACTCAGCATTTTGTAAAACAGTAATTGTGAAGCACCTACATAYATACTGTCCAAATGATCCAGTTAGAAGAAATTTAAATTAATTTACTGATATTCTAAACGTTTCCCCAAAAAAATGATATTTCTGCACCACACCAGTGATGTGGTATTTATCCATAAATGTAGGAAACACAAGGAAATGAGTCTATAAATTAAATAATGAAAAAGAAGGAAGCCTTTTCATTAATTAATGTAGCTGAATTTTACATAATAACAATTAGCATATATCTAAATCCATCCTCCTCACTAAGGGAATAATATAAATAAAAACCCTTGTAAATGAAAATGTAAGGATTAAAATAAGAAAGGAAAAATTAATCTAACCAAAGCAATAACTTATAAAAAGTAGTGACACTATCTTTTTAATACACCTAGAGGGAATCCCAGCTAACACTGGGCATTGCCAAATGCATTTTAAAATAGAAAATGTTACTATTCCCTTTGAACAGATGAGTCACTGGGGCAAAACTCCTCAGTGATTTGCTCAGGATTATATAGACAGAAGTTTCACAACAAGGAAACCCAAAGCTGATACCTTAACCTCTGAACCTGCTTTTCCTTTAAAAACCTATAATAATAAAAAATAAAATTTTCAAAAAAGGAGAATATGCATATCTAAATGGACAGCAGTCATGAGGTTAACTGARCATGACTTTCAAAGAAGTGGGTGTTTCTTTTTATGAAAATTCTGCAGTAAAAAATGCCAGGTGAAATGTGTTTTGAAAACATAGGCTRAGAGGGATTTTAAATAGTCAAAGGCTCAATAATATATTATTGGAACCCATTGTCACAATACAGCATTCAGACCAAGAGCTTAGTAGGAATTAAAAAAGGATTAAACCTTTATGAGGATAATGAGAACATCCATAGTTACTTTAGATAGGATATAAAAAATATTTATAGAAAAAGAAATACAGTCATTCCTTGAGGCCTAAGTGAACCATCAGCTTAGGAAAGTAGGCAAAAAACATCATCAATAACAAAGTTATTGTGCAGATTGCAACTTCCTTTGAAGGAACTTTGAAGGGGATTCCATTAGATACAGAAAAACATTGCAGATAGCCCATTTGTAATTTATAGACAGTTTAATTTCTTATTTTATGTGAGAAAATGAGAAGACAAAAGTAAAACCTCCAGAATCACCTGTGTTACATGCATACTGCAAAATTCATCCACCTCAGCTTGGACAGAACAACTTGCACTCCCTCTTTATCCACACACACTCACCTTCCTTAAGTGGGTAGGCCACACCACACAGTACTTGACTCTGGATGTAATTTGGGCCCCATATGCTGCCTCTGCAATCCTAAGGAATAACTATTTTCAGTGTATATCAGAGTTTGGGTGTTTTTTCACTTTTAAACAGCTGAAAGAGTAAGCATACATATTTTGGAATAGCACTGAACTGCACTGGAGAAGGGTGTGTGCAGTCCAACGAGGTGGACTCCTCCATACCTACCTCATGTGAGCAATATCTCTAGTGAACTGTATCCCAGCTAACAGGTTCTCTAGTGAACTGTATCCCAGCTAACAGGTTCTTCCCAAAAAGGGAGGCTGAGAATCAAATAACATTTTGCGCTCAGTGCACACGGTAGGGAGCTGGACCTGATAACAAGCTGAGGAGCCATTATTCACCAATGCAGTTGTACCCACAAAGAATATTTCCTGTTTCCCTTTCACAGGGAATCTTCTGGTATTTACAGAGCCTTCTGACATTCCAAGTAATTCAGACACTCGGAACTAAAATGCTCTACACAGCAAACTCCGAGCTGTGAATGTCCCCCATGTCCCCCACAAGTAAGGCTTTGTGCCCTAAATGATGGCAAAACACCCGAGAGAACACCAGTCTGTGAAGCATGGTGTCTTCTCTGTATTCAAATAAATCACTGTTGTGACCAGAACTGAAAATTTTCTCACAGGAAAGTAACTCCTGGGGTGGTGGGGACTTCTGAGTTTTGCTTTCAGGAGTAGTGCATTGACTCACCACTGAAAATGACCCCTTAGCTGGAAGACAGGATCTCCTTCAATTCTGTTTCTTCAGGGACCACTAAATGCATCATCACAAATTGCCAGCCTCTCAATATGGGTTATTTTGGGTTTTATCAGCAAACTAAGGCATGATTTGTATCTTGCAGTTATTACCTTTGTAATGTAGCACACCTGAACAACCATTTRGTGTACATGGAAAAGTGGTAGAGTAAAAAGCACATTTTTTTCTGCATACTACAACTCACCAAATAGTTGAAATGTATAATATTTTTCAGAAAATTTTTACACATTAGAAATCACAGGGAAATATAATTTAAAAAATTGTGTAACAAGTTCTGGTTCAGATAAATGCTTACAATTTTTTGAAGTTCATTCTAAGTATTTAGACAAGATGTGAATATGAATGAGMTAGCCAGCAGATGAAAAGGCTAATAAGATTATGATCTTTCTTCTTTAAGTGAAATTAAATTTAATTTTCAGCTACTCTGAAAATAGACTTTTATTTACTCCTATTTTTTGTTCTGCAAATCATGATTATACTTGTAGAAAAAAGCTGAACATCTATGCCAATATCCAAACTGGGAAAAGGTACTTAATACACATGGTTTAAGAATAGAGTTTTTCATAATGGATTTGATCCATGAAATATTTGGGATGCAACATCAGGTTGTCAGAGACTGGGATGTAAACAGCTGCTGCCCCTTTTCCATATTTTTTCTCAGTGAATCCTGTATCTGCCACTACAGAAAGCAGAGTTGGATCACCCACTCTGCAGCTGCAGCTGTTCTTGCTCCCTTATAAACACTGCAACAACTCATACTACAAAGTTGTGATAATAAACCAATCAGTTCTCCTTTTTTTTTTCCTTCTAGTTCCTCGTATTCCAGGCACAAATGATTTTATTGAAGTTATTTACATTTAGACTAGCATGCAGTTCTTTGCAAGAGCAAACCATTTCCCTGACTCATAAATCAAGTAACAAATATAAAAGTCTAGATTGTGTAATGATGTTTGTAATAATAAGATTTTGACTAGTCAAATTTGTTGTTTTTAACATCAGAAGCTGTTGATGCAGGGGATTTTGTTGTTTTGTTTTTGTTTTTTTCTTTAAATGGCAACTACTATTTTGGTTTAGATTTGCTRGCTTAAAAATCACAAATCCATTTTCACAGCTCATATAAACCTCACTGTACAATTTCTAGCACAGCAAGGAGAAACTCAGAAGATAAGTAGAGAAAATGATTTTGAAACYAAGTCAGCATTTTTAAGGAATTTGATTTATAAAATGCAATTTTTTGCCTTCAGCAAATCCTTGAAAGTCATTATGGCTTTTCTGTTTTTTTTCTTGTTAACTTTCTCCAGAATGCCTGGTGATGGAAATAGCTATTTACAATATTTAAAGTAGTTTTACAAATGAAAACCAGACTTACCTTTATTTCTCTGGTACTATTTTCATTAATATTTTTGGAAACAAGAAATTAATTTTCACAAAARCAAAACAGGATTGTAGGAGCTAAACCCAGACAAATTAAAATCAGGGATGTAAATATGAATGAAACAAGAGTTCTGTCATGACTATACTGCAAACTACCATTTTATCTTAGAGAAAGCTAGAATAAAATTTCTACAGGGTGCTGTGGTCTAGAGAGGTTTGGAAAATATGTCTGCAATGTAATTTAAGGTTCTTTTCTATTCTAATTTTTTCAGTCACAATGTCTGAGTATGCCCTAGAGCTGCTCTGAATGACATAATCCTTCACCATGTCCAGGAGATTGCAGCCCTCTCTGCATGTGCCTGCAGGGTGGTGACACCCCCACAGCAGCCCGTGCTGGTGGTATTCCCCTCTAGAACATGCACATTTAAAAGAAGTGTTGGTAYAAGAAATTTCTGATGTGATTTTTCAGGTAAATTCGAGCTTAGCATCCTCTCCCATAACAAGCTGTGGCAGAATATGGGGTTTGATAGGTCTCTGCTGGGTGAAGGTCCCCATGACTGCATGCACACACCCTCTGATGGCTGGAGGGATTATGGTCCCTGAAGAMTGGAAAACCAGACCACAAAGCCAGAGAGGACTAGTGAGGTTATCACTGTGGGAGATGAATAGGCTGGATGTGCTATTGTTGCTGCTGCTTTTACTAATTTATTTAGTGTTCAGACTAGAACGTAGCGAGGAGTCTTTTGTCACATCATTTTTTAGAGCCAGACACCAGAGAGATGGAAGTTAAACAAATTAAAAACCTGTTCATTGCCCCAGGCGTGTTTTACTTTGTCATTTGGTTCAGTTCATTTCAGCATTACACTTTTAATGGCTCACTTAGTTAAACTTGAACTTATGATTACTGTTACTACTTCTAATAAAGGCCTGTTTTGTGAGAGCTTCATTGCTGTTGCCTCAGGATAACAGCTGCTAATTTGTTTTATTACTATAATATATTTTATTTAGATTTTTCTCTTAAAAACTGCTGGCTGTGCTGCTTGCAGTCATTGTTTTCTACCCTAACAGCTAGTTTGCAGAGCTGGCATAGCCTGCAGGACATTGTATATGGCAAAACTGTGATCTGATGAGTCAGATCTACACATTGTCCAATTTATATCCCAGGCTTGCTTCTGAGTTTGACAAAACAAKTTTTTCCCTCCTGTAAAAGACAGACAGCAATATCTGTACCCCTTGTTAGGGCTAGAGATGCTTGCTGATGAACACTTCCAGGTAAGACCAGCACATTTTCCAGCAGAGGTTACACACTGCTTWTTTTATACCACTTGTACACTTGAGCCAGCTCAGTGTCCTCAGCCCAGTTATTAAGGATTTTCTATGGTGAACTCTGCTGTAATAGGTTTATGGGACAAATTCAGTTCTTATTTGSATGGGTGCAATAATTAAGTGTTACACTGTTATCATGCAGGAGTTCTCTTGGAAAAGCAGAATTGATAGATGAACCCAAATTCATAACTCAAGTGCAGAAGGCAACCTGGGCTCTGAASTAGTTATTTTGGTACCTGTGATTTTTCTCTCATGTGCTGTTTCAACACATTATTATTGTTCCCTGTTAGACTTATGAAGCTTGGCTGCTCTGGCTGTGCTTAGCAAGCATAAAAGCCTCACATTTCCCAAAAGGGTCCTGAGGCAGCAAAGCAGAATGACAAGTGCCCCACCACAATCCATCCCAGAGCAGCTGGCTRCCCCTCTGCATGAGCTGGGCCTCCAGCCCACCAAATTCTCTCAAGGCTGCACAGAGAAGCTGACCTGCATTTTCTAATCCCTTGTTTAGAGGAAAGAGATGATCTTGACTGTGTTTCTGATACTCTGTGCTTTATCTTAGGATCAGGCTACAAACTGCAGTTCTATTTTTTTTTTTTTAATGTATTATGCAGGTAGTTGCCTATTTTATCTAAAGCTGTCATTGAAGTCTTCACAGTAACTGAGAATGAAAACATGATTCAACAAGCCAAGAGGAGGAAGATGTTGTAACAATCAACTTTGGGCTTGTACTTTAGGCTGGAAAGGTTTGRTCTTCCTAAAATCACTTTCTATTTATTGAACAGATGTCAGTCTTGCCAAAACATCTGGATGAAGCACCTGGCAACTATTCTGCCCAGCACTCATGTTYTTATGCAGAAAGAAGTGATCCAGTGGACATTATTCTCCAGCACACCACCAGGAACAAAACTAAATCTAACCTATGCAAAAGCGAAGCTTGTATTCACTGAGAAGAGATAAAGAAACTTCATAATACAAATTACCACTCCACATGGCAAAATCTTGCAGATTCATAGACATAGAGAAAGTCAGTAGTAAGTATCTTGTCCAGTGAGAGTCTGGAAACTCTCACTGAGAGTCTGGGYACGTGCCTTAGGAACAGAACATGAAAGAAATTTCCGCTGTTTATTGGTAAATAAACCTTTCCAAATCTCATTATTAAAGAGGACTGATTGTATCACTAAACCTGGCATGATGAATTTGTGGCTATTCATCTCTGACAACTCAAAGACAAGCGATTATGAGCCTTAGGCCACCTGGTTTAGATAACCAGTTTTGAGAACTTGGTCTCTATGCACTTTTGGGACAACTAAAATCATAATAAACTGCACCACTGACCTCTGCTGAAGATAATCAGAATGGGTCACTTTTTAAAATGGTTTCTTATCAGTAAGAACTACAAGGGATTCTCCCTTCAGGTTAAACTGGAACGGGTGGAGATTGAAGCTAAGGCTGTTTGCTTGTTCATTCAAGGAAGTAAAGAACATAGATGGGAGAGAACAACCTTAGCTAAGGGAAAATATTGGCATAAACCCAGTAAAGAACACATTTGTCATGGAAACATTTGTGCTGCAAGTGGAAATAAATATCCCTCTGTGCAGCCAAAARTGTCAAACTGGATAGTGCTGGAGTTTGTGAGAAGAACCTGTACAAATACAGGTATGAAGGAGTCATAGCTTTAAGCTTTGGCAAATCCTTTCCAGTCCTAAGTTCTTGTCATGGTTTCCAGTGTGCATCACAGTGTTCCATTTGAGTTTAGCTGCAGTGCTAAGTCACTGAAAACCTCTCATTCTGTTCTAAAGTGTAGYCACCAAACATCCCTGACACATATCAAMMTCCTTTYCTCACAGGCTACTATGAAAGGAATMATATATCACACAGTTCCTACTTKGAGTACAATTAAAAACTTCATTTTCTGMTCTGTCAATACAACCTCAAGTTTTCCTTTCAGATAGCCAGTATTTAACAGACCAAGACAGCCATATTTTGCAGTGTCACTACCAATCTRTTTTTCCAAAGCTGGAACTCTATTATGATTCATGGAGAATTCAAACTTGGACATGCCTGCAGCAAAAAAAGGTGGGGAAAACAYAATGTAACACCATGGTCATCTAGTMRAWTGCACWGGTTTTCTTGATTAAATCCAGGACATAGAGAGCCTAAAGCACTCAGGAAGCAAACAAATGTAAATRAAAGACKGGRATAATACTTTRAACARTTTTAAGAACAGGTAGAAGAAAGAAGATGGGATGYACTATGAAGGGAGAAATGAATGGTTACAGAGGAAGAGCTGCAATTTGCTTCTGAGGATTCATCCTCTCACTGCATGTTTCCATTTCTCCTTTTTTTTTTCAACTTCTTTCCCAACCCATTTCCTTAAAAAAAAATAACAGTGAAACAAGGCATCAGCAATATCATGCAGCCATTTTTTGCAGAATTTTTTTTCTTCATTTTATTCCCCTGACATTCCTTAAAGAAGTCTGAGTAAGACTCAGTGCTGAATTCACAATAAACAATTTTCATTATGGAAAACTGTTGAAACAAGTCTGTCATAATAACTGCGTTTTGGTCAGTTGGTGTCTAAATTTTGGAAAAGGCGTAGTAATCTTCATGTTTCAGTGAAAGAGAATAAAACAACTCTCTTCCTTGTTCCTCCAGGGAGCTAAAAGAATTTGTCACTGATAAGGAAGTCATTTAGAAGACATTTCTAGGATATCAGTCAGGCTTATAAGCAGCACAGCAGGAACCATATCAAGGAGACCAAAGCAATTAGCAAGAAAAAGTCAATTCCCTGGTGAGACTGAGAGATGTCTGAATTCTACTACTAACTGGTGTAATCTGAAGTTTTGACTCAGTCTTGCCTAAGTTTATTCCTGATTAGAAAGGCTGTCAAATGTTGTCCTTTTGAAAAGTGGTAGAAATACAAAGCATATTTGACAGTCATAGACAATATATTTTAAATGATTAAGTAGTGCAGCTCCTCCAACCCCTCAARGAATTTAGGACCTGCATTCTGGAGTGTTTAGTGTCTCCAAAACCTATTAATTCCATAGCTGAGCCAGCTGTAATGCTCTGTATAATTCTTAATGGCCTACACCTCCAGAAAATAGTAGGAATAGGCAATAGGTTTGCAGCTTCTTCATCCTAATATAATTCTCTTCAAAATCTTCATTCAAAATCCACTCCCCCAATCAGTGCAGAATAAGTCAGAAGCTTCTCCAAAATTTGTCACTTTACTCACAATTTCCTAACATTACTGTTTATTACCAACACCTGAAATATTGATCATATTTTTGAGGATGTTCTTGTATTTGTGATAAAATTCTCCTTACAACAGTTGTTGAAATCAAAATAATTTTTTAGCAAAGGATTCATTATCACATGCTGTCAAAGAAATTTTGTAATTTAATTACAGGGAGCTTGGGCTGCTCAAAATTTTACAACTTGACCTGAGCAGAATCCTAGCTCATCTTCCTACTTAGAGATAGTATATCCTCTCTTTATCTCCCCTTTTCCATAGGTTGTTCTGGATCTGGACAAAGATGGAGGGGAAATCTTGAACTGTAGTTAGAGAATAAAAAAAACAAAAAGGTGAGAGAAAAGGTGGAAGAATGAGAGAAGATCTATGAAAGAGGGAAAGACAAAACCACATTTTGTATGTGCTGGATTTGCCRCAACACTAAGAAATTTCCATCTGTACTATTGTTTGCCCTCATCTCCTCAGTGGAGCTCACCRGTGAAGCTGAGAGTCCTAAAATGGCATAGACAATCATGAGGTCTTTACAAACATGCTACAGAAATATCTGCAAGAGATTTGACTTGTCTGGGCATTATTTATTCTGAACTATCTAATCTATAATATACAACTCTGTTATTCTGACTCCCAGATGTATGTTCACTCTAGTTTATCAGATAATTGTGGCATAGCTGTATTATTGAATATGTTTTCATGAATTGCAGATTGTTGTGGGTTGAGAGGGTCCTTTAAGTTTGCCTCCTTTCAATATCAAGCCCTGCTGCTCATGTTTCTTTTAATGCTGCCCAGGTCACCTTTGGCTTTCTGGCCTGTGAGTGCAGGTTGCTGTGTCGTGTTGAGATCATTGACAACCAACACACCAAATTCTTCTGCTCAGGGCTGCTCTTAATCCATTCTCTGTCCAGCCTACATTTCTGTTTTGGATTGCCCCCACCCATGTTAAGGACCTTGTAGCTGGCCTTCTTGAGCTTCAGGAGGTTCCCATGGGCCCATTTCTCCAGCCTCATGAGGTCCCTCTGGATGGCATCCCTGCCCTCCAAGGTGTCTATCCCACACAGATTGGTATTAGCAAATTTCTGAAAGTGCTGGATCCCACTATCCATGTCACTGACAAAGATGTCAACAGTGCCCATCCCAGAACTGACACCTGAGGGGTTGAGATTTTTAATTATTTTGAACTAGTTTATTTTTTAAGGACTATTTTTCTAATTTYGGGTTWTTTTAAGTTCATGTCTTGATTCAGKTTGTTAAYYATTTGCAACCACTAACATCTGAGATACTCTCAGGTCTCAGGTCAGATTTTCTACTGCCAGATTACTCACAAATCCAGTGGCATTATGTCACCCTGAAAAGGATTCCTTGAATAGCACTACTCACCAACATTTAGGTGACTGAATTTCATTCATATCCAATTTCCACAGAGAGTGACTACTTCCACAGGGTTTTGACTTGTTCTGCCTACCTTAAATGAAGTATTTTGGTCTCTCAGGTACCACTTTCATCTATGTTGCACTTTCTGGGCTGCCTTAAGCAGCATTAAGCATGGAGTAATTTAGCATAAATATTTGATTTTTGGAGAGTTAAAATGGGTTTAAGTTAAATTTATCCCATTTGTCTGTCTGTCATTCTGGTTTTACTGGCATTCATTGTTTTAGCTTACAAGTTACAGTGAACTTGCACTCACTTGTGATATTTGAGCTGCAAATTAATGTAGCTTTCCTATGGTAATCCTTTTAAGTAATATTGAACCCAAAATATAGTGGTTGTAATTATATTTAGAACACACCTTAACATCTTAATTTTAGGGACTTTCAGAGACTGTTACTAGACAGTTAAAGCATATGAAATGCTACTGATGTTCTCCCTCAGCTTCATATTACCTAATTAACAAAAAAAGGAAAATATTATTTTTACCATGGAGATAAATTTGTTCATACCATGGATATGGTGATCCATCAGTAAATTTGCTATGGTTACTTAACCATTCCATGTGTCAATCTTAAGATATGAAGATGTGAAAAAAAAAAAAAATTAAAAAAAAGCAAGCAGCAATTCTAGGAATAATTTCCTTGCCTGAGTTATATCCATACTGTGGTAGTTTCAGTTCAGTGCAGGGATGACCTACTTTGCTTCATGGGAGAAGGCTAAATTGTAATGTAGCACACCAAAATCTTTGGTATACTCCATATATCKTGACAAGAAGGAAAGTAAATTAGCCTKATTCTTAGCTTGATGTTGCACAGAAAGACAATTTCTGTTRTCYARGCTAGCTTGTTTATCATAAATGTGAGAATCTTTCCACAATAGTCACTCAGGTCTATTGTTTTAGTATTATTGTTTTAGCTGTAGGAGTTATTTCCCCAGTGAATCCTGATTTTTTTTCTAACTAAACAAGACACTTATGATGTCTGCCTAAATCACTCTATCTGTATGTATTGGTTAGTATCTGACATTTGCAGGCAGTAGAAATAGAGGCTTTTAAACTAGAGATGAAAAGATTACAGCTACCCCAACGGAGCTGTTCTRTCTGGGATCACCTGGTTGCCAAGGGCTGCATAAGAAGTGCCTTGATGCATTTATTAGATGTTTGTGTTTAGAATATATCTCTTGATACTGGATGTAAAAGGTTATTCTGCATCATGTTAATGTGCAAATCTAAAGTAATTTGTAAGTACCTCAGTCAGGCTGACAAATAGGGTTGTTGACAATGCTGCCAACGGGGGAGAGATTCCTCATACAGAAAAAAATCTGGCACCAAAAAACTCGAACCCTCTGAGACATGAAAATGCTTCCAAATTACACTGACCAGTGTTAAATTGTGCGCAATTATGTCTGTAGATCTCTGAAGAAGTGCTGAATAGTGACTGGCTTAAAATCACCATCACAGACACATTGTTCCACAATAGACCTCAGTTTTGAAATGAAATGCATTTTCAGATACACACCTGAGAATGTCTAACATGGATAAGTRAAGGCAAAGAAGAGAGTAAGTCACTGACACAGTTTAAAATGAAGTTTCTTGTGCATAATTTGCCAGTGACACAGTTTAGTTGCATTATGTTCATAAAGAGCCCAAGGCAAAATTTCCCTTGCAGGCACAAGTTCTGCTCAGCATGCAGCCAGTAGGATCAGCTACAGGGACACCTTGACTGACATTTCTGTAATCCAAAAAAAACAAATGCACAGACATGTTAAAAAAAAGAGCATACTCATTTCTTCACTCATRAAAATTCCCTATGGTCTGATTCCAAACAGAAAGTATAATTGGACAAGCAGACACAATGTTAAAAATATGTATGGATATCAATGTAGAATTAATAAACTGCCTATAACTATATATCTTCTTGTGTTAATATGTAATCAATACATTGTTATGACTATCAACATTATTACTGCACTAATTTTRTCTTCCCAGGTATTTTGTTGGCATTAATTCACTGACACAAGGTAATGACATGTCATGCAATGCAATTATTCAAATCAATAACCTTCCACTTAATAAAGACAAAGTGTAACATTAACATTGGATACTAGATCCTAGTTCATCCTGTTTTTAACAATCTGTGAAAAGGCAAAGTTTTCAGATTCTAATACAGAAAAAAWTGCAAATGCTGTAAAAGCTATTCACACCAATATAGGGTATCTATTCCTATTGATGATACTCTCCTTCACATACCCATGGTSTAGATCCAGAAGAGACACAAGTATTATGGTGCTAGATACTACTGCCAGAGTGAGGTATGCAATCCTCAGTCAGATTTCTCTTTTTATAAAGGAGGGGAAAATTATACATCACTTTAATGTGTTTAATCACTTAAGTTAATCCAATAGAGAAGAACATATGTCAACCTAATTACACTGTGATGGACTCACTTCATTTACTTAAGGGTATAACCAAGTGCTATCTAGGATGTCCTAAGGTAATTGTYCAGCATTCAGGTCCAGAGAGACCCAAATCTCCCTTGTGGGTTTTTTGTTTTGTTTTTTTTTTTTTCTTTCTTAAATGTCCCATAACATCCCAAATGGCAATCCCAGTATATCCCTTTACTGCATTTCCCAAAGGATTTCTCTTAAAACTGTGGTAAGTAAAAAATAGATGTTTAGGTTCTGTGCATCAAAGAAATGCACTGAATAGCTTTCTGCTTGTTATTTGCAGTCATAAGCATTAGAAGGTACATATTCTTCCTTTAAAGTGAGAATGAAAGTTGAGAGAATTGCATTATCTCATGAATCTGAAAGTGTATCCTTAAGAAGTCATCAAAATAACTGGAAGGCATGCAGTGATGAAGTGACATTAGCAGAAGGAGTCTTCTTAAATCATTTATACAGCAAAGCTTCTGAAATATCTGTCTTGGAATAAAACCAGCTAAAATTCTGTGTGAATTAATGTCTCCATCCATCCATCCATCCATCCATCCATCCATCCATCCATCCATCCATCCATCCATCCCGTACCTGAAGTTTTTTCCAAAATTCACAGTACTTTTGGCTCTTTCTCCCCCTCACTCCACCTTTTTGGCCCACAGACTAGAAGAAAACATAGAAACACAGTAATATAATTTCAATTCACTCCTGAGTTAAAATCATCCCAGTCCAGATCTCCCTATCACCCTCCCTTAAAAGTGCATTAATCCCTTTGTGGTGAAAAAGGTATCACTGGAGAGATGTTTCCTATTTGATCCCATGATTTGATCATTTCAATCTTAAATTTGATTCTGAGCAGAGGCATYACACCCAAATACCTGGAATGACCTGTGCCTGCTAATTTAGGTCACTGGCCTAACTGTGTTTTGCATATGTTCAATTTCTTTCAGGCAATTTGGACTTGCTACAAAAGATCAATCTGTCTGACAACTGTTACACTGGTGTTGCACAAAAGACTTACCCTGTACATATAAAACATTGTTTTGCAACACTACATTTGCTATTCATAATYRCTTATTTGYRTAGGACTGTGAKGAGCAGTGCAGAAGSAATCATCAAGAAAAAAAGTAAAAAGAAAATCCAAAGAGTGCCTTAATAAAAAYCAATATAGAGACTTTAAATTCTTGAAATATTTTTCAGTCAGGTATTCAGAATTAAAAACACAAATTAATTTTCTGGCTACTAAGAAAAAAAATAAAGGAAACTAAAGAGAAAGAAAGTCTTTTTTTTCCCTTACATCTCTAAATGCTGTATATTTTTGCAAATAAGTGTAATTTGTGGAAGAAAATAAAGCAGCTGAAAAGGATGCACAGTGGTTTACTAAATTATTCATTCAAGCATTATTGATCTCAGATGAATTAGCAAATCGCATGCTTTAGCTGAGCACAAAGTTATTCATCTTTGATTTTAATCTTAGAGAAAGCTGAGTTACATTATATTAATGAAAACCACAACAAAACACAATAGGCAATTTCCTCACAAGTTGTTTAACAACATAAAATAAGAAACTGGTTATGTTCACATAGTTCAATAGCAAAAATCAGAATTGTGACATTTGTGCTCCAATCTAATCCAAAAGGATTCAGGAAAAGTACAACGTGGTAAAAGTACTTTAAAGAGAAGGTGCAGCCCTATGATTGTAACTTTACCAGGAGCCTGGAGTGTTCAATTGCTGYTATAGATTAGCCATCAGAGCCACAGAGCTCAGTCTTTCATAGTTTTGTCTAAAAGGAGATAATAKAATTTCACTTCCAGCACAGTGAGGGGTTTTTGTTTGTTTATTTGTTTGTTTTGTCCAATGATCCCTGAATCACAGGTAAAAATTGCATTATCAAAACTTTGTGTTAGATTTRCATTTTGAGCACCTCTGAGTGTTTAACAGAATATAGGTTAGAGAAGATAGGTGGCAGAAACAGGGAAACAAACCAAACAAACCCAAACAAACCAAGGCAAACAAGCAGATGAGAAGACTTGTTGGATATCAGGTGTATTGACAAAATCAGTCCAAGAACMAGGCAGAGCCATCTTGGTAGGTGTGCACAGAATGTGCATAAAATGAACCACTTTGCAACAGACCACGTGGAAGAAGCAATGAGGAAGATGAACGTTTTTATTTTAAAAATGTAGTGGTTGGCCCACAGATGGGGTAGGATTCTTGTCTAGCACACTGTCATGCCTGACCTCCAGGTRCTAACCCAGTGAGTTACATGTCTCCAGTACAGACTGTGTGATATTCATTCATCCTCTCAGAGGGTCTTCAGGTACCCTGAAATACCACAACATTAAAAAAATCAACTTTATGGATAGAAAATCAAAACCCACTCTTYGTTTTCTCTTAAGCTTGGGAAATTCAAAATACAAACTTGGCCAAAATATTCTGGTCACTTGGCTACAGCCAAGAACAAGCTTCACCCCATCCTTGAAAGCTGCATTATTTTACAGCACAAGATTTATATAGTCAGGACAAAAAAAAAAAAAAAAAAGAGGATGGGATTTCTGGAAGGTTTTTTTGTGGTGTTTAGTTAACTCTGCTAATATAGATATATCTTTGGGTATGATCTTTGTAGGAAGAAATTCTGATTCCTACATTAAACAGTCTTAAACATTATGACAAGAATCATGTTTCAAAAGTAATTTCTTTTAGATGAATTCCCTAATTTTCATGCTACAAAATCTGTCTAACTCTTTCACCAGACAGTAAAGGAATGTGTCCTTCCTTTTGCACATTGAGGCAGATACAAGTAGCAAAAAGCACCCATGTYTTTACATCATAGCTGCTGTTTTCCCCCTAGATTAGGCCTTAAGTGTCTTCTGATTTACCTCACCTAGATCTACAAGGTTAATGCTGTATTTTTCTAGCCATTTTATAAAAGGGATAAAAAATCTTTAGACCCTTCTGTGAAACCCAGAGTTCACARAGGACCCCCAAGGGTCATTAAAATGAGACAGGTCTGGTGGTCACAGAGAGGATGTCCATTCTGCAAACCACCCCAGCATGGGTGGCTGCAGAGCTGTCCCTGACCCAGTCTGGCTCCCCCTGAAGGAGAACCAGGCAGAGGAGAGCTGGTGAGATTGTGTGTGTGTCAGCAGTGGGCAGGGAAGAACCAGCCAGGACAGAGGGACACTGTGCTCCTTGCTGACACCTCACTCCTGGGGAGAACCTCGTGGCAAACAAGCAGGGCTCCCTGGATTAACACAGGGAAGAAAAGCAATTTTCACYATGATGCAGAAGAATCTTTTCCAGTTTATCCTTAGACAAAATACTATTGCCTTAATAATTTTTGTCTTAATGTATGTGAAACACAGATACATTTTGAGTACATGAAGTCAGATTCAGTCCCATATGCTCAAGGATGTTCAAMTGAGAAAATTTTCATAGGAAGACAAGCACAAAAACYATATGAGTAATCCAACAACCACAGYTGTAGYACAGCTGTGCAAGAAAARGAGTTAAGAGTTCTCATTTCACATATAAAGAAACCATCAAGGGCTCATTAAAAGAGATCTCAGAGGATATCAGAGGCCATGTGCCCCCTTGGCTTTCTGTCAGCTGATCTACTCCAGCTGCTGAAAGAGGTTCTGCAGTCTGCTCTGTAGAGGGGTGTACTGTAAGAGTGCCTATTTACAGGACCTGTCAAAAAAAATTGACAAAGAATTAGCCTATAAATTGGAAATTTTATCCAAATCTGGTCCCACAAACACTTTATAGGAAGGACAACAGAAGTTTACCTGCAAAACTAGACTGGAGGCAGAGTAGTCATGGGGTGCCTTCTGCCCTTCTGTTACAGGACCTGGGTAGACTTTTTTGTCAGCTGTGACATAAGACATTAAGCTGATATATCAAAACGGTGGAAATCTATTCCTTGCCTCATAAATACATTTTTAGTTCAGAATAATTCATCTGTAATCCATAAATCAGAAGAATTTTGGTTCAAGCAAGCCATTAAAAAATTTTCAATAAAAGACATCTTCTAGTGGTTTTTTAATTTATTAGTTTATTGAACTTTAACATCAAGACACCAAAACATTTGCAAAACTTTAACCCAAACAGTAGATAATTTKCCTCATTAAGAACAAGTTTTATATGTACTAGAGTGGGTAGCATAATGCTGTATAGATGTTTGGTTTTTTGCCTTTTGTCATAGCACACAGCTRCTATAGGAGGTGGTTTAAGGTTTGCTGTAGATTTACATCCAAAAATTAGAAYCTGACACAGAAAATTATAATGGAAGAAAAAAATTTATTGAATTCTTGAGGAAGAGCTCTAACAAAAACTCGATATTACAATTCTTGCTCTGAGACTTGAGAGGTGCAGTGAAAGTTAATCAATRAGGAAGACACTAGGACACTGCAGCAAGTCACTGTTTATTTTAATAAGACTTTCACAGCTTCTTTGCATGTGAAATCAAAATTCTTGCTCCTTCAGTGGCTGTAATATATTGTGATTATATTCTATTAGGTTATATATACTACAGAATGGATTTTGTGTAGCTCAAGTTTGTGTCCAAAGCTTCATGTCATTGGGACATCTTCTTGCATATTTGGAATTTGTTTGCAAATTGATGAGCATAATTAATTCAGAGCAGTTACAGAAAAACACTAGCTGGAGAAATCATTTGCCTACTGCTGGTAATGGCAGTTGGATTAACAGAAGAAAATTACTCAATGTGAAAGCYAACTGACAATTTGAAGGAATTTAAACTAAAATTATTTCTTTTTTTATTAGTGGATTGGTGTTTCCTCACATAGTGTATATACTCACTTATTCCAGTACTAAATGAAATCTAATGCTTTAATAATGTTTACTCTCTTCAATGATGGACTGCTTGGCCAGAGCACCAGTGACTTGAACCATTTCTGGCCTTTCCTGCAGTTCASTGGCATCAATAGATTGACTGCTCTATGTGCCCTAACAAAATTCTTCYTCCTGAAAGGGAAACCTTCAAGTGGTTGTGAARCATTGCTGGAAAAATAAATGTGAACAAAACTTAGTCTTATCACCTGATAAGAAGAATGCTGGAGAAGTCCACAAGGATAAATTCAATTTGAAGAATTACTACACTGTAAATGCATAATATTATTTTCATGACTCAAAATAAATGTCAGAGGTGACTCAGTCACTCCATATCTCCCTATCTCTGCTGCTGCAGCTACATGRTTTGAGAGAGGCTGGATGCTGAAATGTCAGGGGGAATATCAGGTAAGAAGCCTGTGCCCTCTGTTTTGTTCAGAAGTTATCCTGCCTTTTTATTYCAAAGTTTCTGGTAAAGCATGTTCAGTTAGGATTAATGGACTTTTAAGTACTAATATATGGAATCCAAGATAAGCTGCATAAGGCCAGAGAAAGGTCTTTACCTCTRAAACTCAAAGGTCTGTTGAACACTAACTGCTCCCCTTGCTGCTGATCAGAGAAAAATGAAATTTGCCTTAAATGGGAAAAGCTTTTTTTTTTTTTTTTACTTCTGTATCAGCCTGTGCCTGTGGTAAGAGCCAGGCTGAGCTGGCACTGCTATACACTAGAGATGTAACAGCTATTTGGTCACCTCTCAAGGACACTGAAGACATTGATGTCTGGGCAGCAGTTCCTGAAGTGTTTCTCTAATAATCTGCATGAGAATGATCCATCCCCTGGTCACTCACAAGGAGTCCCACATATTGGCKCATAAATAATGCTCTGAGAGTTTCATCTTGGTTCAGTGTTTCTCTTCCCAACAGCTAGATATTGATTAACATTGGAAGATATGCAAATGCATTACTTCAAGACACTTTATAAGAATAGTTTATTACTGATGTTAACATTCTGTTCTGGAATAAAATGCAAAGCTCTTTTACCAACTTTAGTAAAATCGGGTGTCCTTCATAGCATACATCAAATACTACAAAAGGCAGTGTTGAAAAATACTTCTCTGATAATAGTTCACAGTCTCATTGCCAGTTCATGACAATGCTCAATACATTGCAGGATAACTTTCTGAGAGGCAAAGTAGTTGTGACTAAAACAGTTGTCACATAAAGAGGAAAATTTGCTGTGTTGCAGGATATTGTCCTTCTGCTGGACTTTATAATAAGAATAGAAAACACATTAAAACAAAAAAAAAAGAAGCAGCAAGTTAAGATAAGGCAACACTACAGGCTTTTTTTCCAAGAACATCAGTGGTTCCTATTAATTTTAGCAGGCATTCATCCCTCTCAGATCTTCAGTCTTTTTTGAGAGGGCAGATTTCCCAAGTGATATGAGTTGGTTTTTTTTCAAGTAAAATCAATTAATTGATTCTATCTAATTTGGTCAGCATAAAATATTTCAGATATGTGTTAATTTAACTTTTAGAAGAGATAGATTTCATGCTTTTGACTTTGAGATTAAATTTAAATCAATCTTAGACCAATTAGATTGTCTATACAAATGCATATTGCCACATACTAGTTTGGACTTTTGTTATTGCAAAAGCTATAGACATGCAAGAATTGCTAGCTAAAACCTTTGACAGCTCTTGATAATGGCAATCTATACCTATGCCTATAYTGAGTCTCCAAGCCACAGCACTGAACAGCAGAATGATTCTCTGCATGGTGGTGTTTTACCTCTGAGTAAAACCTCAGCTTCCCCACCCTGATCACATCAGCAGGAACTAGAGGTTGTCAAAGCTGTTGCCACCATAAACTGAACTGTGAACTGACATAAACCAGACAGTGGGAAAGAAATGATTCAGCAGAGAAAGCTCATGGCTACACCAAAGCCAAGCCAAAATATGTATTTAASAGTGTTCATAGCAAGGAGATCAGGGGCAACAGCCATAGGTGTGGCATTTGTTAGGTATGACAGAAAGATGTTTTCTCCACAGTGTAAGCACRTAAGAACAAAGCAGAGTGAGGAGTGGAGCTAAATTCCATTGAGCTTCATGCACAAAAAATGGTCTGGGATTATAAACATCATGTGTGTGCCTGCATTCTCTGCCTGTGCTCATCCAGTCCTGGCAGTTCTCTCAAGGAATACCATGGCTGTATCCAGGTAGGTAAATTGTGTGTAAACACTACGTGCASAAGATTTCTCTCCACCCTGTGGAATAATTTGACAGTGTTTCACGCAAGGAGATCAGAAGAAAGGGTCAGAGGAAAAAAATTAATTTGGCCACTCCAGAAACAGAGTCCACAATCAAGARAATTAAATTAACAAAGGAAATACAATAAGTTTTCCACTAAGAAGGAGAAAAAAAAACATACAAACACAAAAGAGAAAATACTATGAAAAAGATAAAAGAAGGGATCTGGACCTTAAAGCAGATAGGTAGAAAAATAGCAGTTAATGTTAGAATGTTATTGCCAAAAAAGGAAAAACCTCATTCTAGCGGAATAAAAATCTGATATTGGAGTAGGTTGTGAAAAAAGTAACATATAAATTCCTTAGAAACAGGTTAAACAACTGTAACAATAAGTGTCTAACTATAGCAACTTTTAAAAAATATGTAAATTAATGACAWATCCTAAAGAAAAGAAAAACATAAAAGTTATGGAATAGATTTATTACCATGAAAATATAAAGATTTAAAAAACCAAGAAAAACGTTGGAAGAAGGGAGAGCAACCTAGTGTGTAAAAAGCAGGTGTCATTAATTCTTTAAAGATTCTAGGGAAGAAATTGATCTAAGTTCAATAATGGTTTGATCTAAGTTTAATAAAGATTAATAAAAATTAGGAAAAGCTCTTAGGTTTCTAAGACTGTGAATCAAGCTACCAGGAGTTACCTTCCCTGTATCATTTAAACATCAGCATTTGTCCTGGAAAGAGATATATAATCTTAGCAGGTTTGTAGTATTTCTCATATGCATAGTGATTTAATTTATCAGGTGTTTATATCTCTTTTTTACGAGTTAATTAAACTCTTAATTAAATAATGTGTACATTTTTACGGAGTCAAAAGCCAAATTGTTTATTTAAAGTCTATACACTTTACTAAAAGAAAGAGAAAAAACATACCATGGGTGTAAAACTGGAATAGCAGCCAATTGTGAGGGAATGAACACTTCTTTTATTAATTTAATATTAATTTAATAATTAACACTGCATCAGGCATAAATCCATTGTAGRTCAGAGGCTCTAAATCCAAATGAAAGACTGGCAAAATTTCAGRTTTCATTGAAGTGGGTTTGGTAACAAGAAAACATTTAGGTGTTTTAACACAGGACTTTAACCTGACTTCCATTCTAGAGTTGTTTTCTTTTTTTTCTACTTCTGATTGCATATTGTGAGATGTGCATGTAAAAAACAGCATGTAGGGATGAGAGATAAAATGACACTRGCAACAAAGGCATTGCAAAATAATTAAAATGTTCTCCCCTTGCTGCTACTGCTGTGAAGTGACTGAATTGTATGATTCAAAATCAGAACCATTATCAAATGAGAATAGGGGGCATAATTTCAGCCAATAAGACAGAAATAATGTCTTTGAAATGACTGAACATTGCAATTATGGAAGCCATACAGAGGGTAGAATTCTCAGGGGATTAGCTAAAGACAACAGCAGAGCTGTTCAAAAGGTGAGAGTTTTACATCTCAAAATCTGATCCTTTCTTTAATAACATTTTTGTTTTGGGTTAATTTAACCTGGCAAATTTAAAATAAAAGCCATAGCCAGACCACTTAAAAAAACCCCAAACCAAACCCAAAAACAAAGAATCCTTGACAAAACCAAAACCACCCTCCAAAAAATGAATATGAAACTGAAACTGTTCCTGTTGCCTATACTTGACCTCTATTCCACACCAACTGAATCCACTGGTTTAGGGCTTTTTTTCTGCAGCTGAATGCAAAATTGACTTGAAAAAGTGTCACTAACCAAAATAATGACAACATATGTATTTATATGTGCCAATATCAAAACCAGATCTAACACTACTTAAGAGTCTGTTCCAAATTTTGTTATGAATCCAGCCTACATTTCTCAGCATGATGGGCTTTCACCCCTGCTCTTTCCACTGAATGCAGAGCATTACTGACATGAGCAAAGGTCAACTTTGCTGGGCTCCCTTATCACCCATCAAGACTGAAAACACTTTTCAGAATATGATTGAAAGGCTTGCTGATCCTGCACAGTTCCTCATGTTGAACCCTTGTCATGGCTGAGATGAACTGAATAAAATCCTGTATGGATTTGAATACTGGGATTTACTTAAAACCTTTCAAGCTTATGGCTTTTACCCTTTTTGATTATTTCACACACTCACAGGTTTTCCAAAGCCACATTCACTCAATCCTTCCCTTTCCATTGCTGGGCAGAGTTATGTCAGCTGTGTGCCACAATGCTTTCCAGCTTGTACTTACATTTTACAGCTTGTTTTTCTCCATTTGAACACTCTGTTTGCAGATGCACAATGTGTCTGAACTGGTGGTTCTGTCTCATGTCCAGTATTAACCACGATTCAGCAWGTGTCACTTCTTTTAGTTCCAATTTTGGCCTCGCCAAAATTCACAACCAGTCTGTACCTGTTGCAGGTAGCAGACAGTAGGATTATGCTTGAGAGTGCAAATGTTCTGTTTCAGTCATTCACACACAAGCACAATTATCTGCCACCAATCAGCATTCACAGTCTAAAGGATTTCTCACCTACYCCAACCCTCCTGATTCCCTTCTCCTTTTGAGTGTTTGGGACCTTTCAGCATCTTGAGTTGCAGTTACTTCTCAGGGAAGTCCAGAGGGAAGTGTGGTGTGTGGTCTCACCCCAGAAGCAAGGCTGGGGGAAGTCACTAAATCCCTTAATACAGGACATTACTTGTTCCTAATAATGGCCCAGAAAAGTTTTCTTTCCCATGGACTGCGTAGAGTGACTGGGGAAATGAGCTAGGCTGAACTTGGCTTTTGTGAATCCTCTTTCTAGTGTCACTTACACTAATTGCCTCAATGTAGTGGTTGTGACAAAAATTATGATCCTTTAGGCATCTATGCATTTTTTTCCTAAATTTAAGACTGTTTCCAAGCTAAGAGTCCTGTACTGCCTAAGTGCTTGTGAAAATGCTACAAGTCAAAGCAATTTATAAAGAACTGMACAGAAAAAGGCCCATTTAAATATGTCCAGGCAAATTAAGACTTAAAAATCCAAATATTAAACACTTGCAAATACAACTTCAACTATTTTATGGCCCCACTTCTTCCCCTTGTAAGTGATTATTTGTTTTCTACTTGAGTGTTACACCTCAATATTCTTAGCAAGCAGAAATACTAAGAAATTCTTGATGCGGTTGCACTTCCAGGCTATCTTATCTTATATGACTTACTATTCATCCCTGAAAAAAAACCATATTTTTTTTAATCTACAAATTTACTGGCAGGTGTGCATGTAGTTGAATTTATGCAATTATATTTGCCTGAAGAGAACATTAGAGGTAAATTCTGAGTGTGATCTGTCTGGGATTTTCTCATGTTTCAGTGCACCTTGACCTGCTCATCTCTCTTAATGTCTGCAGGCACCCCTGGGAAACTGCAAAGAGCTCTGATGGGCTGCTCTTCTCTGATAAAAGGCAGCAAGAGAACATTCCATTTCAAAGGTTTGTTTCTAAAGGACAGTGCTTGTTGCAAGGTGTCTGCAATAAAAAATAAAACTATTTTTGCTGGACCAGATTTTGTTGCCAGTTAAAGTGTCCTGCAATTTCAGGAACAGCTGAGATTTGCACCTCTGCAACTGATAGGAAACCAGCTTTTTATGTATTAAGGCAGAAGAAGCAATTTCCATTACAGTTTTTTTCCCTCTGTGGTTTTTTTTTTTTTTTCCTTTTCAAACTCTTTTCCTTCAGCTTCTTGGAAGAACTTGAAGCTGTTACTTTTCAAGATGAAAATTCCACACTTCAGAGACCTAGATGTCCAATATTGTACCTCTTGAGCCTGCATTATCTCTGTGTATCAGAGTGCATCAAGTGTTTATCTCTGCTGTTCTGGTTTGAGAAGATTGGTGCTTTCCTGTTCCTTAATAAATTGTTTCTCAAGTATGAGAAAAAGTGAGAGTCTATCCAAAGTGGATTTCAACGAATTAATTTATTTTTRTAGAAAGCTAGGGAAAGTATTTGGGGACTACTGCAACATTTCTATTAAGCAGAAATGCTTCRATAACATTTTAAGTGCTTTAACCATTCAGCTCCTAGAGCCCACTGCAYTCCATGYTGCTTTTACAGGTATCAAACAGCTGAAAAGCCATAGAAATCACTGATATGAAAATGATGCTTTTTAAAAGTARTGGCTKTGTTGCAGGTGTGCTGTCAYTGCAC
The DNA here is from genome assembly GCA_902810485.1 of Alauda arvensis. NCBI lineage: Eukaryota > Metazoa > Chordata > Aves > Passeriformes > Alaudidae > Alauda > Alauda arvensis. The sequence goes on along the minus strand of CADDXX010000160.1, from coordinate 182,102 downwards.
CYRAGGACACAGGGCAGTCAATCCAGTRTCCAGAGYTGTTCCTCTCTGCTTCTTGGAYTCACATGYTCTCTTTTGTCTTGGACCTCTTTGGGGAGCAAYTTTTTTAATAGATGCAATCTTAATATGCCAACTGGGGCATAACTGCTTAGCCAGTAACCCTCAGACATTGTTACAAATGCACACTGGGATGTTAGAATAGCAGTAGCAGTCAGCTATTCCTACGTGTACTCTTCATGTGAGATAGAAATCACAGGGTGGTGATGTCCACTGTACAAAGACACTGTGGGTTACATGTGTTTGTAAGAAAGTTTGACTGCACTCTGAATGTACTCTGTTGGCAGTTCATTGCCTCCTTCCTGAATTACACCTATTGAAACTATCTGGAAAAGAACTACACTGGACCTGTAGTATTCCACATCACTAAATCCCCAATCTGAGCACAGCTCTTGTGAAGTGCTTTTAGAAGAATGAAGTGCAAAACTCTTGAGTTTATTTTTAGAGCAGCTATGAAGTGGAATGAGCTTGGAATAGCTCCGGGCATATGCAGTCCAGGACAATTTGAATGTGCTCAGAGCAGGTCCCCATATCCAGAGGGACACAATTACAGACTCAGCCATGTATAGGTGTTGCTATTAGCACATTATGCTATTAAACCATGAATTGTCCCACTGAGCCTTGCTGCCACTAAGGGGGATGTGCTTTCTTAAGTGCTATAAATATAAATGAATTTTTGTGCTTGTTAAGGTCATAAATGGAAGCACAGTTTTCTTTAAGTACACTAATGTGCACAAAGTTTCTTGCAGCTCCTGTATTATTTTCATATTCATGTTTGCAATTTTAGGCTATACTGCTGAAAGGTTTTTAGAATACCAGTCAAGACCTTTTGGAAACAGCTGACTGCAAGATATAATAAGAATTCAAAAGACATTGAACTGTTTAGAATGCCTTGATTTTCCTGTATCATTCTTATGTTATTTTGGCATTGCTTTTTCATTATTAGCCTGAAACAAAACACTATTTGTTTGCCAACTATTAATTAAGGTGTTTTTATTAACAAAATAAAGGCAATATAATTAAGAAATTACAATGTAAAACTTAGCCTTAATAAGCATACAAAAACTAACMCATTGAAACACTTTTTTAATTTATATGAAGTGCCTAAACTTGATTGATAAAACCAGAAGTTTCACTGAAAATGTATATGTCTGTAATAAATTCTTCAGAATTATCTAAGCTACTCCTCAAAAAGAAAAAAAGACCTTTCTGTCTGGATGTGATCCTGTGTACTGCAAGGTCATTTAGGCTGGCTCAGATCTTCCCATAAACATATCAAGAACCACATACACCAAGTAATAATCATAATAAGGCCACTTGAAAAAAAAGATTGCCTGTGTGTTGCAAATTAAAGCCTTTCCTGGGAGCTATACAAAATATATAGTGACAGCAAATAGATGTAATTCTTCAGTTCTTTGCTTGGAACCAGCCAGTGCCTATGTTCAAACAGAGAGAAAAAAATACCCACAGCAGCTATTCAGTGTTGAAGCTTATAAAGTGGACTGTCACTCTCACAGGTGCACAGGGGTATTAGTGAGGCTCTGTTCCYCCCAAGGGCTCCAGAAGAAATTGGCCATTTTTCTCCTTTCTGTGTCCAGCAACATAGAAGTAACTAGATCTGTGCCTGAAAGAGGAAGGGGTTTTTGCAGAGCTGACCCTGAACAGAGTGGAGAGCTGAGCAGACACTGCACTGGCATTCTGGATCCTCATGGGTGTTGTGAGCACTTCCTCTCCTGCTGTCCCAGGCAGCCAGGCTGATACCAGCAAAAGCAGCACCCTCTTTTCTGCAACCATGAATGTTCTTATGGGTGCAGACTACTTTCTATGGCTTTATGCTTAAAACCACTGTAATACCTGATTCAGCTGAYAGTCTAAAAATCTGAGCCATATCTGACAAATCTTACCTGCCCTGCATCTCCCCTTCCAACCTGACCCATTCTGTGATTCTGGGTGCCAAGGAATAACTACTTACACACAAACTGTGTTATCCTTTTCACCATATTCAGCTTATTTACACAGCTGGTCTTCACACTGGTATCTAGAATCTTGGTTTTAAGCAGCCTACAACCTGTCTTGGAAAACTTCTCTAAGTTATTACTTCCACAGAAGTTGAAGATTGCTGAATTTAAAGATTGTGCTGTTTTTGTATCTCTGTGTACTAACTAGCAAGATTTTCAGGTCAAGTGGTAGATTTGGAAGTACATGTTTATTCCTTTAGCTTGGGTATTGATTAAATGATCCCCAGAAGTGCCTTCTGATTCCAAGCATTCTGTGATCAAACCTGGTATTTATTGAAGGGAACTTGTGCAACTCAAGGTATTTTTGTTAATTCTTTCAAATTTTTTTCACAAATAAGTTTTTTCTTCAAGTTTAGGACTATTTTAATCTATGTCTATAATTTTAGTTCTCAAAAAACGAGTATGAAAAATTAAATTTCATGGCTGTGTTTTGAGGGTGGCTAACGCACAAGAATAAGTACATTCTTGCATGCACATGAGAGGAGGAAGATGATGTAGCTGGTTTAATGAGGTATTTATGGTTTTGAATTATCCTCTCAAATATTAAAACTAATGTGACCTTAACGAGCCACGTGCAATTGGTAGCTTTTGCTTTGTTGAGTATTTTCCTCAGGGTAAAGTGAGTCATTAATAATAATTAAGAATTGAGTAGCCAGTCACAGGGTTGAGTAGGAAGTGAGGTAAAAACCAGGSTGTTTGGAAGCAAAGTATCTGCACATACACAGTGAGGGAGTTTGAGGTCATTAAAAACTGTGGGCTGGGATTAGTTCTGAATCTGCCTAGCTCATGCAACTGAAATTTCTGATTAATCATAAATGAAGTATCTGTAAATAGAATAATTCAGCATGAGGTAAACAACCGGATTTTAATTTCCAGTGGATGGAAATTGTAGCTGTAGATGGTAGATGGATTTAAATTTAGATTATATACAGAATTAGATAAGGATAAATATAAATCAATAGGAAGACTGATTGCATTTCCTTTTTTTTTTTTTAATCTGTTTGACACTTGCTTCATTTGCTGAGAAGCTTTTTGTCAAGGGAATGCCTTCAAGTACTTCACCTTTTCAAGATTTTTCTACTTTTACAGATTTCATTATGAAAACTAAAAAGTTGTGATCTCTCTTTTCCTTGCCTTGGGCAGCAACACCTCTCACTAGACCAGGCTGCTSAAAGCCTCATCCAACCTGGCCTTGAACACTTCCAGAGATGGGGCACCCACAACTTCTCAGGGCAAACTGTTCCACCACCACCCTCACAGTAAAGAAYTGCTTCCCAAGACTTAAATCTACTYTCTTTCAGTTTGAAGCTATTCCTCCTTGTCTTCCCACTACAGTTCCTGACTGAGTCCCCCTCCAACTTCCTTGCAGGTCCCTTCAGATACTGGAAGGTTGCTATGAGGTGTCCACACAACCCTCTCTTCTCCAGGTTGAACTTTCTCAGTTCAACTTCATAGGGAAGGTGCTCCAGTCCCCTTCTCAACTTGATGGCCTCCTCTGGACTTGCTCCAACAWTTCCATGTCCTTATTGTTTTGGTGGCACCAGAGCTGGATGCAGTACTCCAGGTATGCTCTCACAAGAGCAGAGCAGAGGAGCAGAATTCCCTCCCCTTGACCTTCTGATTGGGGTACTCTGGACACAGCCCAGGATTCCATTGGCTTGCTGTGCTGAGAGCACACATTGCCAGCTCCTGTTGAGTTTTTCATCACCCTCAAGCCCTTTTTCACAGGGCTGCTTTCAATCACTTATCCACCCAACCTTCAGGTGTGTCTGCAACTGTCCCAAGCCAGATGAATGGTCATGTAAAATTGAAAGTAATATAGTGTGTTATTTCCAGAGAATTCTTCCTCTCAAGACCATCTTTAAGTAGGCAGGGTATTARAAACCTGCCCAGATTGTGCTAAAACCTATATCTGTAAAGCATTCAGGTACGTCTTTGGAAAGTGGCTCAGACCATGAGAAAATTAATTGTTCTGCCTTTAGAGCAGATTTAACTTTCCCATAGTGAATAAATCCTGGCACCACATAGGAAAAAAAATACTGGAGTAGCTGCTCATTAAGTAGTCATCACCCATCCCATCCCTAAATTATATGAGAATGTGAGGGAAAATTGTGCAAATTCACAGAATTTCATATAATRCCTAATACATATCCACCAGAGGGCAAATTATGGTAACATTTGAATTATTCTGCTCAGCAATTTCATACTCCTTTTGCTGTTTCTTAAAACATTATATCTGATAGCTATTAATGGATAATGTTTCCCTCAGGAGTTAGAGGAGTTCGCTGATGTTTATTTATAAGTCACCATATTTTACCTGTCTGCTCTATTTGTTAGCTTGGAWTTCATATAATTTGTGTACTAGTGCTTAGACAGCTTGGGGCCAAGGAGATGGTTAAGGCCCAAATCTGATCTGTTTCATTGCTTATCTGCTGGATTCTCATAGAACAKAGCACCTAGAAGCTGGACTATGATTAAACCTAAGACACCATAACATGACTCAAGAATATGTGAGCCTCTGCAGGAAAATAACCTAAGCTGACTAGGGAGATCCACAGGTAAATTAACGTATCTTTTACAGTGTCTGCAGTAACTCACTGGCTTTGAAAAAGCCACAGGGTTAATTAAGGATCCTCCTTGCCTCTGCATCAAATTCCTTCATCTGCTGGACAACCACTGGGGTTCAAATGCCTTGATGTACCAACTGCTATGAGACAGATGAAAACCACTGTAAATGTAGACCACGTCTACTAGCCTGATTTTTCTGCTCTACCACTACATAGCTAATAATCTCTCTAGTGAGCCCTTAATGGTGGCTTAGATGACAAAACCGATATTTCTGCTGGCAAGAATTCAAGTAGACTTAATTTAAACATTATTTAAAGGTTATTTGAGAATGAAAAGCCAGAGAAGAATATGATTTGCTAAACATAATGAGAACAATGTCAACAATGGTAGTTGATTGTTACTGCATAGCATCTTTCAGCAAAGGATSTCCAAGCAAATTACAAATATTAATTCCTAAAATTAAACTAAATCAGGTTGTATCAGGCAAGCAGAACACACACATAATTTTTATCACTTTCATTCAAATCATACCACTTTCACAGCATTTTAGTTATATAAAATATAAGGCTTCTTTCTAATTTGAAACTACATTTTAAACTGATTGTCTCAGGGGAATGAGATCTGCATAATTTATTTGTCCAGTTTTGGTGTTTTGATGTGAACATAGTACTCATAAACTTTCATAAGACTTTTGAAAGTTATAAAACAAGGTACTGCTTTACATGCCACCTGAAAAAGAGCTGATCCAGCACATCATAAACRTGGTTTACTTTTTCATTTATGTGACAGTCTAATCTTAAGTTTGTGTTATCAGAAAACAAGCGTAATTCAGTGATACAACTTTTAGGTAGAGCTAGAATTGGTGCTTGATAATTTTTTAACTACATGCATTTTATTGGGGTGTCAAAAGTGGCAGTTCTTATTCTCAGAGATCAGAGATTTTTTCACATGGGCAGTGTAGAGAACAGCTGCTACCACAGAACCTATGTTTACTCTTGAAACTCATCATGGCCTCAGTTCTGAGTACTGGATTTTGCATCAGCTCCATCCCTAATTGCAACTTTAGTTTTACAAGACAAAAAAGATGTACTAAAGTAACTAAATACAATTGAATGTTAGTTTTTTTCAAGATGAGACAACACCCTCTTTGCCAGACCTTCAAGAGCACCAGGGGAGTGGAGAGCCTGAGAGGGTTTGCTGGCTTCTTCCCAGTGAGTTTGTCAGCCCCAGGCACCAGCCCTGCCAGCCTGGCAGCACAAGAGCAAGAGACAACCACAGTGACCTTCCCTGTGCCATCCTCCACCTCTAGGACAACTGCCTATGAAGAGGAAGTGCCAGGCAGGCAACCCCAGCGTGGTATCAGTTTACAGCTCAAACCAGCAATGAACACATCTTGGTGAGATTTCCTTTTCAGGGGCAAAKGTACCACTTTTTCCTAGCTGAATAGTCTCTTTACAGTAATATTTTCTGAAAGGTTAATTTTTTACATGTATTAAAAAAAGTAGCAGCCATAAAAATGAAAAAKAAGCTATCATGTGTCTTGTTAAAACAGTTGAGGTATCATTTCATGAATCACCCATTGTCCAAATTAACATGTGTTAGGAATAGGCTTACATTAAAAATTCTGCTTAAGAGCTGGCATTTTCTTTCTCTTGAATTGAGGTCTTATTTAATCAATCTAGTTGAGAACTCTGCTCTTTGTGTCTCTTTAAATGGCTGTATACAAAATATGGGTGTATCTGAAAAGAGAGTTTTTCCTTTGTGAAATAAAAGTAAATTTTCCCTGCCATTTTGAATATACCAATAAGAAAGTCCACTATTTTGAAACTAAATAGGTAATATTTAAATCAGCCTATGTAAGATAGAAAATAAARTTTTCTAAATTTTAAAAAAGATTACTTACAAAGTATTTTTATTTGAAATTTATTGCCCTATCTTAGCAAATTCTTCACTACCTATATGAAACAAAAAAGCTCCTTCTACAGTGTCATGCCTTAAAGCTTTTTCTTTCACATGGCATTAATGGACKGATATTTGAAAGTGTATTGATGTGTTTTCYAATTAATTTACTTCAGTCAGGGCTGAGYCTCTTTTCTATCAACTATTGCAAATACATGCACAAGTGTTCTTTCTGTCCTTGACTTACCAGAAACCCGAAGTATATCTAAAAAAATGTAGTATTCAATACTTRTAATTTAAACTTTTTAGAGTCCATTCTAGTGTACCCTAGTGCTTCATTAAAAAGCTTTAAATTTTTGTTGATGTCTTTGCTGATGGCCTTTGTGACAGGCTGTTCAGACAACATTTGAGAAATGCTACTGAAAAGTGCATGGAGCAAGAGGTTATGTTTAGAATGATAGCTTATGGATATAGCAAATATAAAGAAAAACATCTTTCAGTCWCTTTAGATGTGTACTAATATAAAAGAAGCATTCATATAGTGCTGCAAGGTATAGGTTGTTGAAAAAGAAAGCTAACAAAAATATATAAAAAATAAAAATAACAGTAGTTGCAAAAAGGATTTTTCTGACCACTGGAAGACTACAGTGCTAACTATGAAACCTCATAAATGCAAGTAAACAATAGCATTTAGAGTACWTCCAGCAAGTAGGAGACAGTTTTCAGAAACATTACAGTCACTGCAAACTCAAAAGAAACAGGTAGTTAGGGAAAAGAGCTGAAAGCTCACTGCTTTAAAATCATGCTTTTAACTTCAAAGCATCACAGAGYCAGTTTTTACACACAGAGGCAGAACTTATTGCAGTGTTAGCTTAGGGAGTTATATTGTAAATAGCTTTCTTGGAAAATACACTTTTCAGTGTTTGAGTAACTTTTACCTTTTGTTATAAGTTACAATTCCGTTACACTGAAATCTGCAAGGATGCAAATACATGAAAACGCTTTTCCCCTTACATGAAAAAGAAATAAAGCACTTCGTGAATAAAAAAATCGCAGAATGGAAAAAAATTAAAAATAATTTTCCATATTTTGACTTGTAGCCATACTCCCTGCCTGTACTGCTCCTGGGCAYCAATAAGGGTTTGGCTGTGCCATCTTTCTTTGCTCCAGGCAGGTATTTGCATGCTTTGGTAAGACCCACCAAACCCCCTGAGTCCTTTCTTTTTGAGCTGAGAAGCCACAGTTTGCTCAGCATCTCTTCATATGTCAAAATCTCTGAATCACCTAATCACTCTCATGGCCCTTCACTGAGCTCACTCCAGAGTATCCCTGCCTCTTGACCCCTGGGAGTCACAACTGATGATTCATCTTCACTTGGTCTTTGAGCCTTTGGTCACAACATTAACTACATTCTTCTATGATACAACATAGAATTCACACATTAACTTACAAATGTCTATAGAAATTATTAATTCTTGCTTTCAATTTAAAATGGCCTCATTGTTCTATGCTGCAACACMGTTCTACCCCTTCACTCTGAATTATGTATTTCATGTATGAACAAATGAAAACATAAATCTCATTTTTAATTTCCCTTGGACAGTTTTTCCAAATATATTTTTCTCTTATTTAACAAAAAATGGCACTTTGGAGTTTTCTTTCCTAGGGTGTTGGTCAGTGAATGTTTATTTCATATGAGGTATGCACTTTTGAGCAGAATTTCCAATTCCCCTCACTTCTGTTCATATCACAAYCTGAGCACACAACATGAATTTTTCATGCATGAAGCAGGACTGGAAGGTGTTGTCCAGTGTAACACCAATTGTAGTTCAGTTGCTAAAGGCACTGAGTTAAAGAGATTCAATCACATCCAGTCTGAAATAAAGCACCATAAAACACATAGGGTCCAAGTTATGTTGCTATTAAATAATGTCAAATTGAATAGGCCTAATCAAGAATAATGTTTGATGCTCTCTGAATAAAAAGTGCTACATAATCTCTGTGAATAGTTTAAATGCAAAACAAATAAATTGCTTGTCCACATGATGTAGGAGGATTATATTCTGACATTGTGTAGTTCACAGTTTAAATCTAAAATTAACCTGATTAAATTAAAAAATAAAAATTAAGTTAACTTTTTATTAAGTCAGAATGGATGAACTTCAAGTAACTTGTAATTAAATTTGTTTATTATTTCAAATAATGTAATAGCTTATCTGTTATATTTAGGGAAAAGAATCAGATTAGGAAACAGACTTGAAAATTAATTTTTAAAATGAGAAGATATTCTTAACAACTATTCAAGCAGAACATTTTCCTCATGTTCTCTGGAATTCCCCAAAACCCTCTGTGGGAAAACTTGGCCTCTTTGAGGATTACCACTACAATTTAGAAAGTTTTAGGAAATGTGAGTCCTTTCAGAGATGKCATTAAGACAATTACTTTGAACTAACTTGGTACATTTTGGAAATGAAATTAGGCTGGTCTCTGTATATCTGCAGRTCCCAAAGAAAKRKGAGGATGAGCTGCACACACCCTGTGTCTTACAGCAGAACTCTSACACTGTTTGTGTGGCATGGGGCTCTCAAAGGCACTTAAGGCAATGAAGCTCCTTTGGAACTCACTGGGAKRTGGTCATTACACTTGCAAAGTCTTYCCAAACCCCTTYAGCCTCAAGTCCCTCTTTCWCTTGTTTCATATCCATTTATCATAWAARTAATTACTTGAAGTGATCTTCAGGCCAAATGATASCATTCACATTTTGAGTGAGTATCCTCTACTCTTTCYCTTGATACACTCACTCCAAATGAGCTACTTGAGATGTGAGGTGCTGCAGGAAGCTGGAGAAAACCTGACCRAAGTATGAATTTCTTGTCTTCAGTAGCATTAGGTGAAGCTGACTGAAACCTAATGCTACTGAAACCTAATTTCAAGTTCTGTGAAACTCTTGTTTACCTGCTTGGAAAACAGGTTATGGTTTTGAGCATGAGTGAAGAGCCTGCCTGTGTCTTTCATAGATGTGCCAAAGTCCAACTTAGAATGGCTGAGATTTTTGACACCATGATTCTACTTGAAAAGGTAACTTATGAAAAGGTMTATCAAACCTTACTGTAAAATATCATTTTTCTATTCCATAAATAAACAGTTCTGGAAAGCACTTTAGCAACACTGGTGTCCCAAGGGAAAAATATTTTTCTCACTCTTAAAAAAATCTGTCTTAAAAAATAAATTATTATTAAATTTCTTAGTATTTTGGAGACTTGAAAAATTATCTAATTCAGTAATCACAGGACATTCTTTCTTGATTCTTAACCTTAACTTCAGTCTTTGCTACATTAAATAAAATATTTTTACAACTCTGTATAAATGAAGAAATTTTATTCTCTTTCTCTGTATTTTATAGAAATCTTTTATATAATATCACTTATATTCTTTTTTTTTTATTTTCTTTAGTCTCAATAACTCTGGTTTTCTGAAATTTTCCTTGTGGTATTCTTTTAGACAACATGAGCATCTTTATAGCTCCCATCTCATCTATTCTCATCTGATCACATAACTTGTAAAATATAGTGATCAAAACTAAGAGTAGTATTCTGGCTCAGGATCCCTGAGTACAACATCAGATTATTTATTTTCTTTTATTTCAAGTGTTCTGCTCAAACATTCCAATACAGTGTTTGAATGTTTGCAACAGTCAGACTCATTTGGCTAAAGTTCATTTTCTGGTCACAATATAAGCCACAAATTCTTTTGGTGTTATTGTAAGCTGTTTATTCACTCACTACCCCATATATATGAAAACAATTTTCTTGTCTAGAGATAGAATTTCACATTTCCAAATTAAAATAAAATTTCAGAKTTCCATATTAAATGGTCTAGTGAAAAGTGTGCCTGTTCMCAGCAGGGGAYTTGAAACTAGATGGCCTCCAAGGCCTCTTCCAACCCAAGTCATTCCATGATTCTATGATAAATTRCAAYAYCTATTRTCTCAGAGTAYTYAAATTTTTCTASATAATTTTARCATGACATATGAAACAACTGGTTATGTCATCTGAGCATTTAATTAAACAACCCTAACTTACATCARTTGAATTGTAARTGAACATTTGTGATACAAYCCACATGCCAAAGCAGATATTTGTACACAGCCACTAAGAACAGCTTTAAGCACTTTACAGGTTTTGCACATATCCAGAAAGTTTTGTCTGGACTTTGCGGTCTTAAAAAAGAGAGCTTGAAAACTYACTAGCATTATGTGTGTGTCTATGACTTGTCTATTTACCTGGTTTTATGCTAATTTTAGAGACAAATCAGATTGGCTTTCTGTGACTTTTTCCTGACAAATGCATGCTGGCAGTAAATCATCTCCTGTTAAAATCTGCATGGAGGCTGATTCTTACCTTGGGGATAATGGTGTCCATCCCCACCAGAACTGTGTAACACTTGGGGAAAACCTTCTGGGCTTTCTCTCTTGTGCTTAGTGCAGAAGGTGCACTTGGAAGCTCAGCTCCACACCAGCTTGTGCTTGTGCTTTAGCCCCCCTGGGAATTTCCCTGGCTGTCTCTGAGGTACCCCCTCAGAAGTGGGACTGAACACCTGAGCTGATGGACACTCTGCTGTAGCTGTGTTTTTACTCAGTTGAGTGCTGAACTGGATGCTCCTGGTTCTAGGGAGATTAAATGAGGCAGATTTTCTGAGCTGACAAACAAAACCAACAAGTGCTCCATGGCATTCTTTTCTGCCTTGCTCTTGCACTCTGTCCCTCCGTGGACATTTTGCTGGCTTACTCCCAACCTCAACAGAGAGAGAGACATGGCAACCTGAGAAGTTAATGAAGAGAATGTGTTGACAGGGTGCTTTAAAAGATAATGACCTTTTTTAAAAAGTATAATAAATTAATATTCTTGCCTTGGGGGTTTTACCCAGGCAGAAACCTCCACTGTCTTTTTTCCTCTGCTACTGTCCCCTTAGATCTCTGCTGCCTTACATGCACACACACACTCAGCACACACAACCACACAAACATGCACATCTACTACAATATTTTCTGTTGCACTCCCCACCACCTACAAATACGAGATCTGTCCCTGGTCTAGGTGATATTGACAGCTTGTCATTTTCTGTAAGACTTCCTGCTCCCAGGAGCTGAAAGAAAGCCGGCCACACCCATAGCCTTGGTTTTCCAGGCTCCCTTTCTCACCACCACCCCTACTTTTATATACAATCAGACTGACAGGATTTCAAGCTCAATCACCTATCAAAGTTCTTAGGGAAAATTTACACGTATAAGTAGCCCTGGTAAATTTTATCAATCTGGGAATTTGAAAAAGAACCGAATATTCTGATACTCTTCCTTCTTCATTTCAGACAGGAGCTGTATGTTTTTGCCAATGATGATAAGAATGTTAGCCAGCTGATTGCAACTCCCCTTTTCAATGGCCAAAATAAGACATTAAAGTATTTWAAAAAACTCCAAAACCAAAGATCTCAGCATGAGAGTTTTCCAGATTTTTCTTGCCACAGCAAAGTGATTGTCTTCTTTGTTTAATATTTTTATAGTAATGCAAGGCTTTCCTCTGATATTTATGTCCAGTGCTAAATAGACACATTTTTGAGCTCTGACTCCCTAAATGTTCTTATATTTTTAGTCTAAATGTATTCACAACCATGACTATATATATCCTTTTGTTTGAAGGTCTTCCTCCCAAAAGTTTAAASCCCTCTCTGGAAGGTTTTRTAGACAGCAATATTATCCTCTCTCAGCCTTTGTYTCACTAGACTAAATAGGTCACACGCTACTGGCTCACACTTTGATGACAGATATTGCATTCTCTCATTCATGTAAGTGCCTTGTCTCAGCATCTGTTCCACTTGGGGCTTGCCTTTCCTTTTGGTCCCCTGCAAACTCGGTTTCCAGACCCACGGCTGGAGCCCAGACAGGAGCCCTCTTGACTTTCTCCTAAGACAGTTGATTATCTTCTGCATTTTCTTTAAGGCATGAATTACATCCATGCTCTTTGAATGTAATCCTTTTTATTTTTTCCAGTGAAGTTGTTTYAATGAGGAGGATGAGGAATATATCCACTTAGCAATCAGGATAAAATCAGATAACATTAAAAATGGATACAGCTCAGATACATCTTTCTGACTGTTATTTTTCACACAGAGGTGCTTTGACCTTGTTTCATTTAATTTTCCTACATAAATCATTTTGAGATGGCTGGTTAAAACTAGTCCACATTCATATGACTGCATCTTGAAAAGGAAACAGAATATCAGAAAATAACAGATTTTTTTTTATAGCACAATCTCATGAAGTTTTCAAATTTTCAGGCCCARGTCTATCAGACTGCTCAAAAAAAAAATAAAAATCATACTCACTCTCTGATCTTGATTCTTCCAGCTGAATACTGATGAATCTTATTTAGTTTTCAGTCACGTCTTCAGTGTCATTTGGTGTTTAAGTAATAACTTCACATTTARATGCATTGTAATTTACATCCTTACATCTCAATATTTAAATGGGTTTACTTCTAAGAGTAATGGTTGACCTTTAAATAAACAAGTATGATGTGATTGCAAGAATCAAAGTTCAATTTTATTGTTGTGGTATGTATGGATAAATTGCACAAGATTATGATATGGTAAGCAACATTTGGGAAGGGGCTGTATTTCATTTTGTTTTTTCAAAAGTCTAAAGATTCAGGTCCTGGCTTATGTATCATTTTTACTTACACTTATATATATGTTAAGTGCAAATTTCATTTATCTTCAGGACAGTTTATATATTCCTACAATAAACAGGTTATAAAAATATACTTATTAATGAGGATGAAAAATTAATTGCATCATCATAGTTTAATCATGCTTACTCTTTTCCCACAGTAGCTTTTTTTTTTTTTAACAGACGCATTAACTGGATATTTCGAAGGGTAATTCCAGAGTTTTGGGCTGTCTAGGAGTTGATTTTGTTGTGCACTAAAAAGAATTTCAGAATGTGAGATAGTGAGGGCTTTTGAGCTTGAAATCTAATATACTATTTACTAATTAATTTTCTTTTTCTTTTTTTTTTTGTCTTAGTGGGCTGAAAATACTTAGTAGAATGCTTAACAGAATGATGAATAAAATAACATAAATCTATTATTCTATATTAGCATCTACACTCCTCAACTACTGACTGATATTGCATTGGATTTGTTTTTTGACCAAATCCATTCTCACAAAGTCACAGAGCATAAGATTTTATGAGCACCTCAATTTTACTTCCTCTTCTTGGAGCCTGTGAAATTCCTGTGCTCAGGATGTGCATAGGTGCATGATCAGCTGTTCATGCTCAATCTTGTGATGCACTGAGCCAAAGGGATGTGAGCTGCTCAGCAAGCCCCTGGTACCATGTGTAAGCTCCCAGGATGTGCTCCTTATAAAAATTATGAACGATAGAGAAGGAAATAATTAATATTTTAAAACATCTTTAACTTTGAAATAGCTCTTGGCATTTTATTTCATGGAAGCTGGACAGTGATGCCACTCATTTAGGGATAATAAAATCATTACATCCTGCCCATGACTGCCATGCTTGGAGCCTTCCACTGCAGACTGAGATGTGGGGCTCACATTCCATATGTGCAGGAGCCACAGAGCAGTTTCATAAGTTTGAAGTGTCCAGTATGTTCTCAATACACACAGGGAGTAAATCTGTCATCTGAAGCATGAACAGGAAGAAACATCTCTGGCAAAAAACTGATTTCTGGCTGTAACAGCACTTGAAACAGCTCACAACAGATTAAACAGCACATTATTTATTTTTTTTTCTTAAAAAAAGAAGTCAACAACTTCTTTCCACTCTTCACAYAGAAAATTTGTTCAAATCAGGCTGAATAACTGGAATCTAGGAAAAAAAATCTCTAAGTATATAAAGAAAGCTTTGGTGAAGTGTCAGATACTRTAATTCATCTAAGCTTTCAGAGAGGAACTGTGATGATACTCCCTGTCAAGTTCACATGGAGAWCTTTTATCCAAGGAGATAAACTGTCTCTGCTTTCATTTGAAAAAGCCTGTCACGATTTGATGAATCAAGAGAAGCTGGATGGACTATGTCTTAGGAATCTTGCAACTCCTCCAGCTAATCAATCAGTTCATGAAAAAATGAAACCATAAGCASTTTTCACTCCTATTTTTCTTGAAAGAGGTTAGCAGTGATGCAATGTGACCACTGGTTTACACTGACCCATCTCYAAAAAAGGAAAAACATCCAGTTTATATTACACTTCTGCTGGTTAACAGTAGTCAAAATGTCACTGACCCCACCAGTTTGTCTGTCACTGTGAGAGGGGGCATGGCAACCCAGGTACATTATAACTACTGGAGTAGCAGAGCGAGTTCTGTGCTGAAGGCAAAGCAGATTACAAACAAGTATTCAAGGAGATCCACATCAAAGCTGATGAAATGTAAGTAATAATAACATTAATGTTAGCACAGGAATGTGTTTGACACAGAAGGATCTGCTCTCAGAAAACAATTCCTCATAATGACTGTGAAAATCTAACAGTCAAAATATGTCAGGTGGACCTTAGTTATTTTAAATTAGTGAATAGGATTTAGATTTTATTATGTTGTAAATTCCTGAGTAAATAAAGAATTAAATGTTAGTGCACAGTCAATATACAAAATTCTAAAGAGTCAAGTTAAGTGGTTTAAGGCACACTTAATTGAAAATAAAGACTTCTTTAAGTTGGGCCCATGTTTATACTACAGTTCATTACATAAGTCCTTTTCAACTGGTGCTGTTAGAGAAAATCAGTGATCTTTTGATTCTACATTTAGCATTCTTCTGTCAGTATATTTCTGCTATTCTGGGCATTTTTAACATTAAAGATAAATTCATGCTTTTTGGCTGCCTTGTAGCATCTGTTTTATGGAAGCAACACACAGTGTGTGTCATGTACTATAGCCAAGGAACATATGCTGCGAATAAACAAGAAATGTATGAATTTGTATTTAACACTAGGAATCTAGAGATTCTCCCATTAGAGATAATCCACTAGAAATAAAAATSCTGCATGGTTCC
This sequence comes from Alauda arvensis, assembly GCA_902810485.1. Lineage (NCBI taxonomy): Eukaryota > Metazoa > Chordata > Aves > Passeriformes > Alaudidae > Alauda > Alauda arvensis. The sequence continues at coordinate 166,496 of CADDXX010000160.1, read as the reverse complement.
TGCAGAAATTATATGGGCAATATTGAGAGTAGGACAATAGTGTGTTTTCAAGGTTAGCCTTCAAAAATCCCTGCCTAACACSATGTTGCCAAGCTTTACTGCTGAAACCAACAATTAGATTTTTTTTCCCCTGGCACTTTGGCTGATGCATAATGCCTAGTAAAGTGGAGAGGGTATGTGTACAAAGGCTTTTGTCTCTACTGTGCTGATTTATATCAAGATCAAGAGAGSTGTGATTTGTTATTAAAAATTCTCACCTTTCCTGCCTTATTCTGCCCAACCCTGGGACTGTCCAGAGCCAGCCAGCAGTGCAGCTGGGGTGTGGCTGCTTGGCTTGCCAGGCTAGACCATGCCACCAGATGATCTAAACACTTGGGATAAGAAAAGAAATTGATCACAGAGATGAGCCCATTTCCTTCCTTCTACTCTGGAAAGGGTTGTGGGCCTTCATCTTTAACCCCAAACCTCAAAAAGCAGACATTTAAGGAGGAAAGTCTGTTACCCCAAGTGAAGTGAGTGGAGCACCAAAGGTAAATTGTATTTTATAAACAGATCAACTCTGCTCCCATAATGGAATTGGACATAGTGCCCAATTGCAGCTTTTTACCTCAAACAACCTCACAGACATGAATGTAGAGAAGAGACTGGATTCCTCCCTAGGAAGTTGTTCACCTGCCTGTGATGAAAATCTTCCCCTATGTGAGACTGAGATGGAATGATTGCCAACCTAAAAGGYAGTATGTGAGGCTGCATTTGAGAACAGGTTCATTTGGATTTGGGAATAGGAGATAGACTTTTTTCTCCTTTTAATGTTGGAAACAATTGAATTATTAATATTTACAGGGTATTTCTTGGATGTACACATTACTGTACTTAGTAAATTCTTAAATATCAGCTTATGACCAAGACTCAGCATTACAGATTTTTCTTTATTTTTTTTTCTTTATTCTGGTCCTTTCATGCTTGATTTCCTATACCCTCTCCCTGTAAGTACAAACAGTCCCAGAAAGACACTGAGTTAATTTATAAACTGATTCCTAGAAGAATTCCACTCTTCATATAAAGAAACACACAACTATGCCACAGCTGTGAGCTGCAATGTGGGCAGGGAAAGGAACTTTATTCACTTGAAGTTTGAAGGTAGAATGAATCTTGATTTGAAATAATGCCTGCTATTCTAAGCATATCATTATGTACTTTTAATATCCAGCATATTCATTTGAAAGAAAAGTGACCTTGCACATTACAGAGATTATGACCATCAGACATCTCAGGTCAGTTCCTCAGCTCCTCTGTGTGTGTATAACATGCAACTTCCACATTTTATTGGTGCTTGCCAAAAAGTTCAGTGAATCATGTGAGTCAATGGTTAACCAATCTACAATTGCTGTTAATTTTTATAACCCAGGAATWAGTTAGGTTCACATCTGTGTCTCTACCTGGCTTAAAGGTTTYTCCTGTGTAGTTTGACTCCTAGCTACATTTTATACGTAGATTCAACAATGAATTTAATTATAGTAAGCTCATTAGGAATGGAGCCATTGCTTATCTTAAGTTTTGTAACACAGTGTATATTTACAGCACTGTATAAGCWGTACTTAATAATTAATTCTCTACACTCTGTTATATTAATGTGAAAGCATAAAAGGATTATCAGAGGTAGAGAGGGCTTTAKAATTCTGTGAAGACTACAGAGATGAGTCTCTTTGAAAATGAGAACGGAAAATTAAAGCCTGATGAAATGTGACCTTTTTGTGTTTCTTTCCAACAGCTTAGAGCTGGATATTTTATTATAAGACCAGATTTTTAGTTCTTTATCAAGTTTAACTTCTCTCAGAATAGTGGTTGCTGATGACGGAAGAATAAGCAAATTGTTACAGAAATACTTAYTGAGAGATCAGGTATCTCTAATATTTTATTACCATACACTTGATCAAATATGCCAATGGACAAAAATAAAATAAACAGGAATAGCTTTTGTGATTACATAGATTGAGGAGAAAATAGACTACAAAAGTAAGGAATTGTTTATGCAGCTCGTGAAGAGCGCAAAACCAGACCCTTCCTTCCTTCCTTCCTTCCTTCCTTCCTTCCTTCCTTCCTTCCTTCCTTCCTTCCTTCCTTCCTTCCTTC
>CADDXX010000160.1:101832-158917 GCA_902810485.1 Alauda arvensis | reverse complement strand
CCACTCTAACCAATGTTGTGTGTCATGAGTCACCCCCAAATCTCTTGCTAACAGATTTTATCTCTACACAGAAAAGAARGACAATGAAGAAAATTCATCCAATGTTGATTTGGGAAGTCATTTCAGAATCTTAAATAAAAGGGAATAAATATTGGCAGAAAAGAACAGGCTGTCAGGCTGGATAGACCCTACACAGCTTGCACAGCAGGAACAATGAAATAGGCTTATTACATTTTTATGCCTTTCCTGATTTTTGTGTTCTAGAGAGAAGTAGAAACAGAATTATAAGAATATAACAAGAAAAATCTGCTTGTATCAGCGAGAAAKACTGAAATATTAGATTTGTTTTTAGCTTTCTGTTATTCTTCTTACCATTAACTTATACCACATATTTTCGATTGAATCCTGTTAGTAGTTTGAGATAAAAAAACAGATCAAATTTACATGTATTTTAAAATGAGTTGGAATTTATCTGTTCAGTGTTTGCTTGTCCCAATTACCATTTCCACACATGACCTGTGATTTGTTACTTTTCTGTAAAGCCATTCTGGGTCTCCCAGCATATCAGGTGGAAGCACAGGACAGAACAAGACRTCTGCATTTCACACCATATACCATTTACATTTTCAAATTCTTGCAGTGTTAGTAAATAATGTTAAAATGCCACAGGGATGGAATTTACTTTTATTTTGTGAATTGAAATGCCTTTCAGATGCATGAATAAAGTTAGCAGACTTCAACTGAAGTTATTACAAAATAATATTTTGTCTCTACACTACATTAGAAGTGCTTCACAGTCTTGCTAATATTTAATTACTTCAGTGAAAGTAGGGCAGGAGATAATCACAACTACATTTTGCACAGGGATTCTCATGTTCTTCCTTTCTGCAATCAGTCATTATCAAGAAAACCCATGTGATTAGGGAGGAAATCAYAAATAACACTTACCTTTAACTGTAAGGGACCATTACTTTCCCTGATAATTGGTAAAACCTGCTGAAGTGGATGAATGCTTTAAAATAATTTWAATTAATCATTAATTGATTCATTTTAAACCCTAATCCTAAGTCTTCCAATGCAAAAGAAATCCCTCTAGGGATACATTCTGAAGAAGTTAAGTATTTTCAAAAGTCACTTTGGCCACACTCTTGATTTCTTTGCCTTTAGACAAATGCAAAGCTGGCAGCTGTGTGGCTTTTGCTGGGAAAAAGCTGACTTTGCTGTGATGGGGCTGCTGGGAAGTGAGAATTCCCGAGAGAGCAGGTGAAAAGCATAAGAAAATGGAAAGAAGAGCATAATTTGAGATCTGTCAGGATCAGGGGGACCCAACCATTCCATAAGCCTGAACATAATGCCCAAGCTCCTTCTTCTCACAGACTTGGTTTTCTCTTATTCCTTTTACATCCTGGCTCCTTGAATCACTTCTCCTGAAACCCCTCTGTCCTTCCAACCCTATGTCCCAGCTCTTCTTGGYGTCCTAAAACCACTCTGCCCCCCAAGAAGCTCTGCTACCCTTTAGAGCAATAAGCTGCCTCTGTCACAGCACTGAACACAGAGCTCAGAATCCTTGGGCCACCTAAGGGGCCTCAAACTACATCAAGACTGAGACAACAGCAAAAACATGTTTTTCTGAGAATGTAAGTGGAACTAMAAAGAAAAAAGTAACATTTTCCCACATTCATACGACATTCCACATAATTTTATTTGACCTGACATTTGCTTAATAATCTCTTTTCCYCTGAAACATCTGTTAAAATAGATTTTGTTTTATTGCAGAATGTGATTAGAAAAGTTTCAGTCTCTRTTATGAAGAGATTAAAAAAATCTTTAATCTGACAGATTTTCATTTTAATCTCAAATGAGAGGAAAAACTAGTAAGTTAGACCTGTCAGTCTATTTCACTTTTTGTGTTTTCTAGAAAGGAGTTTCCTAATGTGACTCAAAAACCAAATATTTATACCGTTCATCAAACAATTTGTTTCCAAAAGCATTTTTTCTTTATATGTCCTCTTTTCCTCTAGATTTTATTCCCCCATTGTAACTGAAATTTTTTTCTCTCCAGTCATCCAAGCTGGCAACAATTATTTGTAAATTCTAGAGCTGTTTTTCACATCCAGTCACTTGCTGAATCCATCAGTTTTTAAAAGACTATCATTCCTGCTCACCCAGCATTCCAGCTCTGTCTTACCAGCTATGAAACATGGATTTTTCACCTATCTGAATACTTTATCTCATACTTCTGGCATTTGTTTTATCCTGCAGCCCACCTTCCCATGAGTCACAGCTATACAATATTATTTTAAAACTCTGTTTATTTGCTTTTCTTCTACACAGTTCTAAAAATATAAAGGACAATATTTTTATCCAAGAACATTTAAAATAATATTTACAATGTACCTTCTTAAACATATTTCTGAAGTTTTGTACCTACAATAACRGTACCCTACTACACCTATTTTTCATATCATTCCTGTTTTCTCAGATTTAATTATTCTGTTCCTGAAAAGTCTCTTCTGTCCTGACTCATTATTCTTATTCCTATACTGAGATATTCTTTAGGAAAGCCAAGAGTAAATGGCATCTGACCTAAACCAGAATAAATAACAGAAAAGAAACCCCTTCAAATCCATATGTCTTTGTATGTAACAAGGTGGATTTCTCTTTGCATAAGGTTTATAATCTATAAAACCAATATTCAGTATCCCTATTAAAAATTCTCATGTGCAAATTGATCTAGTTACTTTCAGCATTCCCTCACCTTGTCCATTAGATTTATCATCAGAAGAAAAAAAACTCATTGTGTGGAAACATGTAAAGTGGACTGTGTAAAATGTTTAAAGGATGTGGTTCTTGACCACAGTGATACATTCTTAGGAAAGCTGCAGAGTAAAGACAGCTAAAAATGGCTCCATGCAATGCAAATCTAACCACCTAAAATGCACCTCATATTTTTCTCCAAAGATGAACCACTTGAGGTCTTCCCAATATCTTATCAGCCTGCAGGAGAACCATTTATTTACTGGGATTTTTCAGAKATGAACCTGAGGGGTTTATGGATACTTTTCTGTGGTTACTGCCCTACATGCAAGGAGCTGGCAGCAGAAGGACCTCACTGCCCCAGCTGAATCTCATCTTGAGTATTTTGACAGCTTTGAAGGCCACTGAAAGACACCAAATGGAAGAGCAAGTTTTCATCCCCTTCTTTCAAACCTTCCACAATAATGATTTTGACAGTGAGAAAATTATGTGGAGGGTTTTTAATCCAGCTATCCCCTGGATCTCTTGAGGAGTCCAATTCTATCTAAAATCAAATTACTGATTACATATGCAAAACACCTAAGAAATCATGTTTCAGAGAGCACCAAGATGTTGTTTATGGTTCTAGCAGAGCTTTTATCAACAATGCCACTTGGCATTTTGCTGCACCTTGCTGATATGGCTGCAGTGCTAATGGGCTGCAAGCCCCACCCTGAGGTGGCAGGCATGTTTGACTGACAYAGAGGTGTGTTGAAGACATCTGCTCCATTATCCAGAGTAGCAGTGAATTAGGATGCAAACTCCCATTAAATTTTCATCTGCACTTCTAAAATAAAGACTTTCTTTTTGATATTTAACTCTATTGTATGYTAGCTGTCAAACTTTCAATAGAAAACACTATAATTTGATCCTCATTTTATGACATGTGATTTCACAGACCGAGGTAGATTAGCAAAAGTTTTGAMATTTGATTTTACCTTTGAAGAAATCATCATCTGAAAAGCTCTTTGTGGTACCTTGTGTACTACAGGGTCCTGTCTGCAGAAATCAAAAATAACCTCTCTACCAGTCTAGAGCTGTAATTATTTTTCCTTGCCCACTCAAATGTGTTTTGTTTATTTTTACTTTTATACCTGTATTGATTTTTATCAATAAACACTCCTTTCTTTTACCTGTTCCACATCATGTATCAGAAAATGAAAGTAAAAACACTGTTAAGTTTCAATATCCATTTAGCATGATGTTTAGCTCTTTTGCCTAGCAGCTCAGAAAGAAAAAAAAGGGCTTTGACCATGTTGAAATAATGATTTTTCTCTTTCTTAAAATGCTTTAATTGTTCTAACAGATAAATTGTTCTGTGATTTTCATTTTTATCCTATATAATTGATTTTTAAAATGTTTATAATATTTTTAGATTTGTTTGTTTTTTGTTTGTTTGTTTTAACAATATCAGTTTTGGTCCAGCAGTTTCTCACTTGTTATTTACAAAGGAGCTTAAAGAACATTCAGTACTTTCTTATTGCATTATAAATTATTACCTACTTGCTCACCAGAAAACAGCAGGAATTGCCCAGAGATCTCAAGAAAAGCAGTCTCTTCATAGTGTTCAGCTCAGCAGTTACTGCACCCCAAAGGCTGTATCAATTTCCCCTCTTCCTCCTTTGGTGAAGAACACTGGTACTTTATTTAGCTCATGACTTTGAGCCTGGCTGTTCTCRCTGGCCCTGCCTGAAGAAGAAAGGCTGCACTCTCTGGAGTGAGCTGTCATGGGGAAAGAGGAAGCTCATTTGTAGAATTCCTRAGCAAGGGCAAAAGGAAATGCAAAAAGGGAAAGCCTTTCTGCTGGTATGTCCCAGTGGTGTTTCTAGCAGTGTGTGTGCTTTCCCTTTATTTAATAATTCAAAGGAACAAAACTAAAAATCAGAAAACTAAAGTCCAGTGCTGAAATATCAAGTTAAAAAAAAAAAAGAACTGTCTATTCTAATTCTTCCACAAGAACAGGTGAGCAAGCAAGCTGCCTTCCCCAAGAACAAGTCTGCCCTGCACACAAGGAGTTGCCATCTCCTCCACAAATGCAGTTACCAAGTCCCATCTCCTCCACAAATGCAGAGAAAAACTGCTGCAATGCCAGAGCAAACTCAGGGGTTGGACAGAGGTGCTGGAAAAGGGGTGTCTACAAGGAGTCAGGGAGATCAGAAAGGATGTGTTTTGCTCTCAAGCCTCATTCAGAAGATGCCATCAGAACAATAGGTTTGAAGTGATTCTTTCTACTGGCTTTAAAACATAATTCATCTTCTCTGTTCTTTAGTATCAATTTCACTGTACCCTGGCCAGTTCTATCAGACTGCTAGGGAAGCTCACTGACTTCTGTTTTCCCTACCAGATAAGAAATAAGCATTGAGGAAGCAATAAAAAGAATGTACCGAGAGTGAGTGTGCAAAAATAGTAAAGAATTAATCTTATGCTAAGAATTTCAGCACTTGTTCCGTGCTGAGCTGATGACTTCAGCTACAGAACAGCAGGTTATTCTGTAAATCTGACTGTATAGACAGCAGGAGATACCCTGAGGATAACTCTAACTCAGCTACTTGAAGTTTGCAAACTTATTGGACATCACTCATATTTCCAGCAAAAGCTGTTAGCTGCTGTTTAGAAAAGTGTAAGTGCTTGATCTGTGCTTGATCTGTAGGTATAAGCAGCAAATACTTCATACTGGGAATATATACTGGAATCCTCTTAYTGAAGATGACTAGGACCTCAGAATAGAACAAAGAGAGCATTTAAACAGKGCAGGTTTCATCTCTACAAGGCTTTTTGAGGAGTTCTGTGCTGCCAGTTTCTGTAAAGCACAGGTTGAAGCAGGAATATATGTGTTAAATGCCATTTCACAGTTCTACATTATCAAAATTCATCCTGCTCTGCCACATGCACTTAAACTGCAGAGACTTTCCCATGGACACTACTGGTGCAGACCTCATTCAATAACTTTTATCTTGGGTGGAGTAAATTTTATTCCTTCACCATTATTTAAAATAGCCAGGCTGAATCATTTAATAACAGAAATACTGACTGAGTCTTTGTTCTGGAAGCATACATGGCACAGTGGTAACATCAGTGTTGATGACAGATGTCATTAGTTTAATGACCATGGTTATCTATTGTCATATTTAAGTGAGGTTACTTAATGGAGTTAAATCTAGTTTCCTTAATGGCTARAATTAAGGAACTCTGTCACATCTACATTAAGCTTATTACCTGTAATTTGTACAAAGAAACCCCCTAACTTGAATAATTACCCCTAATTAATGTACCATTAACCAAAAATTGATTGAGACTTAGTAAGACTCTATTTGTGAATTCCAGATTTGTTTAGCATACCTGTTTGGCCCCTTGCATGTGACTTCATTAATGTTTCACATTTAAATTGGCTGAAACAATTTGCAGTGAGGAGTAATTTCATTGGTGTACTGTGATGGTAMAGCAATTTTGTAAATGGATAAYATRTGTTATAAGCTTAAATTCTTGCATWTTGGGGTTTTTTTTCAAGTGTTCTGTTATTTTAGTGATTTGACTCTGAGTTCAATAAAATTATTGGTAAGGCAATAGCAAGCTTCTGTGAGTTCTAGAYCTTTTACCTATGCCCACTGACTGCTCCTCCAAGTTCCCTTCTTCTTTTAATCTTCTTCCAAGTACAGCAACAGCTTGGAAACATTTTCTTTGAAAGGAATAAAATAGTTCAATCAAATATTTTTTATTTTATAAACCCCATTTCTGCATTTAATTTTTCACTCTRAGTGGAACAAATAATATTTTGGAAAAAGTTGACAGGCATTATACAAAGTAGGAATAAATTTACAACTGACAAGGAGCATCATGGAAAACATAACCCATTCCTAGACAAATAAAGACCTGTTCACTTTAGGYTAGTGACAGAGTGCTTTCTCTCTGTAGCATTTATTTCAATAATATGTGAAGAAAATTTCATGTCARTGTATAAACCATCCATTCCTCTGTCTCTGGGTTCAGCTATATCTGATGTTAAACTTTCCTACTTTTACATCCTCCTTAAATCYAAGATGGAAACAAAAGGAGCTGCAGCTGTTATTTGCATGGATTGAAAGCCTTTGGTCAGAGTTAGTTGGTGAGAAGGAAGGTCACCAGGATTGCTCTGCTCTCTCCCTGAAAGCTCCTTCAGGCTCACTGAGGTGCCACAGATTGCCTGAAACTCTGTTAAGAACATTGTCACCAATTTCTGTCCACAGAATAAAATTAGCTCTTGCTACCTTCGTTTACTTAAAAGGATTTTTTTTCTATCATTCTTGTACTATTCCTTCCCCTCCCATAGCTCACTGAAGCTGGAGATACCCTTCACATGTCTTTTCTGTTCCTTTTCTCCTCTAACTAGAMAACCTCTTTCTTTCAGTCTTGGCTCTGCACTGAATTGTCTATCAGGGAAAGAAAGTCTCTGTTCTGACCACTTTGTATTTGTTTTACTATATATTTCCCTCAAAACTTGYCTCTTCTCAGCATTTTATCACTTTCTCAAATTTCTGTAGTCAAAGTGTATTAAGTGTACAATGTAAAACAAAAAATGGAGACCATAAAATATCATAAGAATATCAATTTTTGAAAATAAGTTAATACAACTTTTTCTGTTGYTTATTTGTATTATTAAACTTTTTGTCCCATATCCTGTGCAACACAATTCACTGGGGTTTCTCCAGAAGGGAAAAAAAAAGCAGAGTGATAATGAGAAAAAGCTGGAATGCGTAGCTGACTCCTTAATAAACCACAGGAGAAGAAAATGTGAAAAAGAATTTATCATTTCACATGCAAAAGAAATCCCCAACCAAAAAAATGTTTTTAGTCAGTCTCTGAGGATTTTATAAACGATGATTTGCRATAGATTTTGCTGCATAAGCTTGGAAAGCAGACACAGAGGCAAGTCCAGTTTCTGTKTGCTGTTGGTTAGGGTGCTTTCTTCACCCACTTTTTATTGCTAAAGAATGTGACCAAATGTGGAGAATCAAATAAATTATGCTTCTCTTAACAAGAAGAGAGTGATCTCTACAATGCATTTTCAACTTATTCCTTAAACAGAGGGTTAAAATTTGAGTAAATATTCTGAATTAAACTTCTTGTGTTGAATATGACAAGATTGTCCCCAAGTCTAAGACCAAACTTACAGATTTAGTCACACTGCCTTTTCCACATATTTTAATGGGAAGTTTGTCTGAATCAGRATTAGGGCACCAGGTATCTTACTAAATTATCCCTTTATGTAGCACTATTAATGTAGGCTGATCCTTTCATCCATGAACTGAGAAATTAAAAATGTATTAATAACAAAGACTCCATAATAACTGCATTGATGGACAACACATAGTTTATATTTAATCACCTCTCATTCATAACATGTCATAATCATCCATCATGGCAGCAAGAAAATTGTCCAGCCTAACTCCTACATAGTAATGAAAATATAATGGAGGAAAAAAGTTCAAGGGGAAACCTCATTGCATAATTGATGTCATGGACTGGTRATCTTACAGAAGATGATGTCTGTATTCTGCACTAGGGTATTTTATCCAAGCATAGATACAAGTGTGAAGATGTATAGAAGTTACATCTCTCTGACATCTCATGCTAAGCTTCTCTTATAAAAAAATCATGGATTGACTCTCATGAAGCATTTAATTTCATTGAAACCCCCCCCACCATTAATTTGATATTTTTAGTTGTCTCTTGATTTCTAGTTTCAAATACGTTTTTAAATTCTCAAGAAAAAAAAGACTGTAGTTGATTTTTCTCCCTTAGTATTTTATTTAATGTATTGGTTAAAATAGATTTTATAAACAGTCCTGTTTTTCTTTAGAGCTGTCCCAACCAGCATTCCTGAAGAGTATTCTGTAACTATAACTTATTTTGCATATTTCAGAGATGTAGATGACAATGATTGTATTTTACCAAGTTCTTGAGTGCATTACCTTGTAATATATTAAATAAGCAATAACAAGTCCCATTCCTTCAGTTCTCCCTGGCCATGGGTTTACTGCATCACGTTCATCCTCTCACCTCTAGCAGTGTTTTAACTTTCCTGCTTRGGGCTCTGTTGCCAGCTTTTTCTGGGCAAAGGGGAGTTCATTTAATTGCACTTAATATCAAGTTGATGGAGGTAGCCTTAAATTTTTTGTTGTCAGACTCATCCTTTGCTGTGGTTATTTCATTCTCATCAGTGCCCACTTTATCGACACCAGGCCCAGTGTCACACTGATAGGATCTCTTTACTTCAATGCAGAAGCTTCAAAGATCTCAGTGAATGATGGCATGAGTCATGGAGGCTGCAAATATTGCATTAGCAGCACAATAAAATCTGTCATACAGTCATTGGCTTAGTAAATTTATGTGCAAGAACTTCCACGAGCTTCAATGAGTACATCCACACTTGTGGAGCTGTCTGTATTCTTCCATCAGTCAGAGACTTGGGAAGGAAACTGTGACAGTTATACTGGGATGATCYTCACAGTTTCTAAATTATAAACAAAACAAAATAAAAAACCCCAACAGAACAAAAAAACCCACCACCCACCAAAAAAACCCCAGAGGTGTTAATGATCTCACTCAGCAAGGACAAATATAACATAGATTAGAAAATTCAAACTTCTTGGTCTGTTAATATACTACTTATCACCTGAAGAATTTGTACCCAAAAGGTGAGTTCTTGTACTAAGAAAAATTTGTATTGCAAATTATTTCCTTTCTCTTATCCCTTTTTCTAAAGTAGWTGGCTAATCCAGCCTGTGAAAACTTCCATTTAGTTTAGAAATCATGGCCCTTTATGACTAATTTACTGTGCCAAACTACAATCACTTTAATTCTACATTGCTGGAGAGAATTTGGAAACAGGACTTCTTTAGAACAAAATTAACTTATACAGTGAGTGAAAAGATAAATCATATTAGCTTAATTACAGTATATTAACATTTTTGTTGCATATGAATAAAAAGTCAGACACTATGAAAGCAGGTTTTTCATAAAAAGAAAATTTATGGAGATTTATGAAATTTTAGGAACTTGTAAAATTCCATTATTTAACATCTCTATTAAGATCTTTACAAGCATACATAATGAAAGACCTAATGAAATATTTAATAAATGGACTTCTGTTTGAAGTCACTTAGATTCAATATGAGCACAGGAATTGAAGTTAATTCAAAAGAAARGGATAATCAGTAGTTAAAATAAAGACAAATCAGGATTGTTAAATGTAGAATAATCAAATATTGCCTTAACATGCTTTTTAAATYACTCCAGCACTGATATTTAAAGAATTTATTTTACTTGAAGTTTCAATGTATGTCTGACCATGGATTGCCTGAAAATCTACTTGGACAAAAATCCTTGTTTAATAGAAATTTTAATCTAAAACTGAACCCATTGGTGAGGTTTCCCATCAATAAGGATGATCAATAAGCCTGTCAGCACTATTCAGGCTAATGCACATTATCTCAGGGTTTCCTTGTTGTCTTCCAGTAATTTGCTTTCTCATTGGTTTATGCTTTAAAAGTTAAAACCAAAAAGTTAAAACCTAATGAGCTATTTTTTTGTTTTGTCCTTATGAAATGTCCTGCAAAATGAAKTCATGGTCCATGGCAAGGTATATTAGTTCTCCTGTCACACATMAAGGTAAWATCAACCTTSTATTCCTATATTTTTTAYGTCCAAATCTTTTTCTGAGGTTTCWGCTAATTTTTGCTACTCAGTTATCTCAGAGTTCTCCTGATGCACGTGGAAAATTAGCTGGTGATGTAGGTGAACAACTGAACAGCATAAACATTCCATTGTGTCAACTTTTTTGACTGGGGAACTGCCTCTAGTCCCCAAAACCTTTTTTATCATGATKCTCTAGAGCAGTGGAATCTGCAGTTACTGCCCCTTTTGCTAAGACATGTGAGATGGGGAGGTGATGCTGGAGGATGAGTTGACAGTTTTGGTTCTGTCAGAACTTCAGAATATTTGTGAGAATCTCTTTGTCTGGATGAAGTTTTTTTCTGGAGTTTTGATGATATGGTGTTATATCTAGCAAAAAATTATATTGCTCATGTGCACACAATCTCTTGCCCTGATCACTTGATTGATATGATCCGATGGGATAATATAGTTACTTAATTTAAGAGAACTGGAAAAGTTTTCCTACAGGTCTGCAGAGAAATTACAGTGTCTTCAAAAAATATATATGGCACTATAACACAAGAACTTTCTTCAGGGAGATGGTCTCAGTTCCTTCTCCCTGTCTGTTCCCCAGCCCTGACCAGGTACCTGGTTGTAGTACCAAATTTAGCAACCCTGTACCTTGTCCATAAAAATTTGGAGTAAGAATAACATTGAATAAACAAGATACATAGTGATAATAAGGTATGCTTCCTTTCATTTCATGTTCAAAGGGAATATAATGTCACTTTTACTTTCAGGTTTGYAACCATTCAATTATAATGTCAAAATCCATTTGACAGAAATTATCAATCAGAATAGATCCTGAAACAGACAAACCCTTTTATCTTATCAGATTCTAAAATGTTTGCAAATTATTCAGTTTTGAGGTTGCTGAGACTATCTTTCTGTCGTAAAGACTTCATGGAAAAAGCTGTAATTAAACAGATTTGCATAATTCAGACAGCCTTTTTGATCATTGTGTTGAGGTACCCTGAATCTTATTTTGCTGTTAAAAGAGCATCCTTTGTCAGTGCCATGCAGATAATGGGCATTTGTGGGAAAAAAGAGGAAATAATCCACTCTACACARAATAAGTAAACTAAGATAAAGAATGTAAAAATATATAGCAAAGCACCTTGYCTGGCAAGCTGTCAAAGATGAGTCAATAGTCAGGTCTAGGTCTAAAATCTAAAAGCAGTTASAGAAGGAAGAACAGACGGTGGGATAGAGAGAACAGAAACCTCTGTTATTGCATCTCACTGTTTAAAGGGCTGAAATTGCCTTCTGCCTTCAGGCAGCTGCTTCAGCTGGCCAAGGCATTTATCTCCAGAGTATCTAGAGAAAGCATTCATGGAGAAACCTGAAACATCTGTTGTTTGTCAGAGAATCACAAAATAGCTGGAGTTGCACAAMATGGCTGGACCTCTGGAGATCATCTTGTCAAACTCCTCTGCTAAAGCAGGTTCATTTAGAGCAGGTTGCACTGGTTCATGTCAAGGGGGGTTTTGAATATCTCAAGAAGGAGGCTCCACATCCTCTCTGAGCTGCCAGWGCTCCATCAAAGTGATTTTTCCTTGTATGCAGATAGAACTTCCTGCCTTTCCTTGTATTCAGAYAGAACTTGCTGCCCTCATCCTRTCATTGGGCAMCACCACAAGGGCTGGCCCYATACCCTTGTCCTTCTAYATTCTWTTATTCAGATCTACWTCTTTAACTAATGCKTAAATTTGTTGAAAAATCATAAATYTMAAGGATAAACCYGAGGAACTCAGCAGCAGTAGTGATGGCAATAAAATACAGAGCTACCATACTCACAAAAAAATGAATAGAAGTAATTTCTAGGCTTGAAGTATCAGTATCAGTTCATGAGCTAACTGTATCTCACTACTGGTGTTGCTCTTATCTCCTGTTATGTGCTCTTTGGACTGAGGTGGGAACAACACAAATATTTGACYTCCAAGCATCCTCCCAAGGAATGAAATTCTTCCTCAGAGGAGCAGGAGGAGACAGTGAATTCCCTTTCTGGAACCCTTCATATCCACTCCGGAGTWAGGAGCCTCTCCCTTGCTCTTAAGAGCCTTGAATGGTTGAGGTGGTGTTTGAAAATTCTCACAGAGGTTCAAAGCCAACTTCATGTACCTGATGGCTTCAGGAAAGACACTGCTATTAACATTCTTGCTGGACAGAAAAAAAGAAAGTAAAATTTAATGAATAATTATATCATCCTGGCAGCACTGAATGTGCATGAGTGCTCACAATGTGCATGGAGATTTAGAAATTTTGAATATGATCCCCCTGGAAAAACAAAGGAAAAGAGTATATATAAAGCATGGACTGAATATATTGCAGTACATATTCAAAGCTTTAAAGCCAAAAAAAAATGTATTGAGTATATATTTGAAATTTTTATTTTACAAAATCTGAGATAGTTATCTTCAGAGCAGAAGTAAATGTCAATTTCCAGGATTTCTGTGCACTAGAAACTATTTTTAAAGTGTGSTGCAATGCTTAAAATTTATAAAATTTAATGCTGTTTTTAAGGGTATAAGAACAGTAATGTTTTAGGTTTTTGTCTTTTTCAATGGTAGGAATCTCCTCCAAAAGAAATTTGACTTTGTAGTTTTATATCCCCCATGTTTATGAATTGGAAACAACAATTAGCAARGCTTTCTGAGATCAGAAATGATGTKGRCTRTGGTAACACTACAGYAGTAGATAACTAATATCATASTRAAAAGGTGCATTTGTTTTATATTTAGTTTCACACACACAAAAGAAGACAATGAAAACAAAACTTTTCACATTTAAAAAGATTTATCAAATACATTTCCAAAAAATTTTTTTACAACAGGATTGATAGCCACATTTTCTTAAATACCAGCAAATCTTCAAAAATTTTGTATTTTACCATAAACTGTCAGGTTTTTTTAAACGTTTTGGAAGACAAATGAAAATTATAAGAAAAAGAGAAAAAGTAAGGAAAATCCCCACTCTGTCCTAGGTTTTCTTAACCTTACTTAARAGTGTAAGGCAGGGACAAGGTCTCTGACAGATTGGAGTGGCTCAGGGGATTGGTAATGGGCTATGGAGTTATATACCTCTAGGTCATCATTTCAAATCTGGAGTGTTACTAATTAAAGAGATAGCACACTCTGTTATTTGTATTTTTAAGGTCTATAAACTTCTTTGGGCTTCTTGGTTAATGACTTGAATTAAATTGATTGTGAAAAGGAAGGTCTGTCCTTGGATGACTTTACTGAAGCCTGAGGTAAGAGGTTATTTCTCAGTAGAAAAGTAACAATTCTGTTGTTAGATGTAGAAAATACATATTTCAGCTCTTCATAGTTTAATTGAACTGATGAGGGGATGATTTCTTCAGTAACAGGGGCAACTGGGAACACCCTGGAATATTTATAGGTGTCCAGTTTTACCTGTCCAGTTGCCCCCTGCTTTCTTCTATAACATTAACTATTCATTTCCACAAAACTCACATTCTTGTAACAAAATRCTAAATATGGAAGCAGAATCCAAGCAAAAGGGAGGTAGAAGAGAGTGGAAGTAACTGGCAAGTAGGCAAATATCTTCCTTAAACTGAGAGGTTAAGGGACATAGAGAATGTGAAAATTCCTGTGTTCTCAGTCTGAACTGATTTTAGGGTATTGCTGTATCCTAAGGAATATTGAGAGTTTGAGGTAAAAAAAACAAAGGAAGATTTCCTCAGACAGGAAAGTCGATGGAGAGGAAAACTATAATTTTAATTGCTTTAGATCTCAGAGTAATTAGGAACTCAGCCTTGCACACAATTACAAAGTTGTCTCTGGTCATACASATGACTGAATTCACAAGTCATTTCAAAAGGGTTTTCATTCACACAAATGCCAAATTAAGAAACTTCTTAGATAAATGATTAAAACAACACTCCTTTGCCTGTCTTTCATGCCACTGACTACATCTTTTATAAAAAAAAGTCATCTCTCTGTTGGAACATCTGCTATTGTAAAGAAATCTCAGAATTTGACAGAAGATCATCATGAGTCCTCTTTGATCCCCTGGGAATATGAGGTATCTTAACTTTCAAGCTTATTGAAATTACATGTTTAATTTAAAAGGGCCAAAATTAATATAAATCCTCAGGTAATAAAAAACATTAGACCTGAATAACTTATTGCATTTCCACTTTCTAGAGGGTAGAATAGAGCCTTGAATTCAAACCCTTAAAGATTTCAGGTTCATCTTTTGTATGTGGAGGAGGGGGAAGTGAAGGAGAAAGAGGGACATGTGGACTCAGAGTTTTCCATACTTTCCTCAAACATATTCTCTTCCTTAGTTTGAAAATGTTTACTAGGAATGTTCACCTCTAGCAGCTTAATCAAATGCAGAACACTTTCACTGAAAGTTAAACACTACTCTAAATAGCAAGAAACACCACCCAAAATTTCCTGTCATGTTCCTCAAAAGTCTGTCATTCTTGAAAATAGATTTAATAAAGGACTCAAAACTGTGCTCAGAAATATCCTTTCTCTTAACTTGAACTCTTTCATCATCTTGTCCTGAAGTTTTCAGTTACAACCTGCTCTACTGCAGATACCAGTTCTGTTCCTGCTATTTAGCACTGATTTTCATTCATGGCTGCTAAGAAAAAAAAGGCTGTTGCAATCTTTTCCTCCATGCTTTTAGAAACATGGACAGCTTTGAATAATGTTCACTGTTCTTCATGGTTTGCATCTGGGGACAGATTTTGGCCCCCTCTGAAAATGGCAAAACACACAACCATTCTTACTCTGTTTGGCCTTGCCTGTKCAGAATGAAAAGACAGGAGCAGCTACCATATGTCCCATGAACTCAGATTTTCTCTGCCAAAAGTGGAAAAATAAACCTTTTTCCTTTCAGAGATTTCTTGCTCCCTTTCATGGGATCCAGGCAGAATCTGCCACAGTGAGGAATGAAGACAACATGTTCCCTTCTCCCCATGTCCAGCTGGAGCCAGCCTCTGGACTCCTCTTTTTGTCAGGTCATATCTTCCCATCATGAGTCCAGATGGTACCATTTTATCCCTCTTACATTGTTTCCTCAGCTCCAAAAAAAGGAGCCCGAAGCAATGTTCTATTATTTTAGTGTGAGAGCTCTCTCTAGTGGCAAGGATGTTATTTGCCTTYGTGTTTGAGCTGTAAAACATTCCAAAAGGCTTCCCGACTTTTGTCCACACTGGAAGCATTGGTATTGCATTAACACTAACAAATATTTTTAAATAGTCTTCGAAATTTTTATTCCAGATTTTTTTTTTTTTTTATATTAACATGGCTGCAGACTGTTCTCAACCCAAACCAATAGGATTTATGTCTACTCAAATGGCTTATTTAGCCATTTGAGCCTTTTATTGTTTTCAGTTTATAATCTAAAACACTCTGGTATGGAGAATGAGAGAATATTGAGAAAACAGATGGGCATCCTTTGAGTCTTCATGGGAAAGCACAAAGTGAGTAGGTTTGAGAGCAGCCCTCATGTTTAAAAAAAGCCAGAAGGTTTGTTAAGATCCTTCAGTACAGGTGGAATTACAATCAAGAGAAAGACTTCAGATGGATAAAAAGTGGACCTGTTTTAACAGTCATTGCTGATAGTCAGGACAGAATTTCTCCAAAAACATCTAGGAATTTAGTCAAACCTTATCATAGAAAAATGTTCATCAACATGTAACAAGGGAGAGAATACCAAAATAAGAGAGAGTTTCAAAGCAATGAAAAAGTTAGATACAGCTTTTCTATACAGGCAGAATATTCATGCTTTAAGTTACATGTAATTAAACTCTGGTCTTTTAATTTGGAGGTAAATTAAAAAGTATTTTTCTTGAAACAAGAATAAAAAATAAGAAAAAATGCAAGTGTTCCATTGTATTCTGTTAATACTTGAAGTTTCTGTTTTAAAATTAAGAAAAATGAAACTGAGCTCAAAAATAATGTTTAAAATGTAAAAATATTTCAAGGTGATCAAAACATTTTTTCTGAAATTCATTTTTTCACAAAATTTTGGTGGAGGAACCAGATCAAAATGCATCCTGTGAATAGCTCTATGTAAAACATCATTTTAAATAACTTCTGCATTAAACCTATGTACTGCTGTATCTAATTTAAACTYTGGACTTCATTAAAATTAGTGTGGTCTCATTCAAATAATCCTCTAACAGTCACAGTTGACTGGAAAATTACCTGAATGTCAAACTGAAATTTAGCCTCTCTACTTCACACACAAACYAAAATCACCCCCAAACCCTCAGCAATAATCCTAAGGAWTGCTAAGGTACAYACACAGTGCTAAAGATCAGTACATTTGGATTGCATTTCACAAATAATTTTCTTATTTAAAGAATTCCCTTTGTGCTGTRTTTGTGATACATTTGWTGATGCTCTTTCAACATGCAATATATATTCTCATATACATATTCTCTAACAGTTTTAGATTTCCTCCAGTGACCAGCTGCCAGGTGAGGGTTTTGGCTTGCCAGGAGGAGGCTGCTTTGTGGGAGTGCGGGTCTGGGCTTTGCTCACTGAGGAGCTCGTGTTTCCCACTGCTGCATCCCATTCCCCAGAGCTGTGACCCCTGCTGCCATCCCCTTTTGCAGCCCTCCTTCACTGCAGTGTGGKGGGTATGGATATCCCTGCAGGTTTCATCTGGAAGCCCCCAAAGCCTGAAATTTCTCACTTGTTCAGAAAATGCCCAGACGAGTGAGCGTGTCTGAATGACAAATTCTCCCTGACAATAGTAAATTAGCRCATTTTTATCTCTAAATCATCTCAGATATTTCAATGATGAGCAAGTACTTGCAGCTTCATTTCTGCTTATCCTTGCTGACTCTTAAATTATTCTGAAGCCACCAGCATTTCTAAAAGCAAGACACATTGATTTCCTCATTATATCAGGAAACGGCAAGTTAAGCAAATTTCAGAAGTCTTTTCAAACTCCAGAGTCTGTTCAGAAGTGATAAGACAAGACATCATATTCAGCTCTGTAAGCTTTTGTGTGGAGATAGTTCTCAGCAAAAGTATTTCTGTCCTAAGGAAAAAGAARAATAAAAAGAAAAAGAAAAAAATATTTCCCTTTTCCAGCTGGAAACGGAAAGGGAGGATGGAATCCTCAAATTTTAATTMATGTACTACAACTGCTTTACTTGTTTTTTTCTATGTTAGGGAAACAGAATTTTGCATGCTAATATGGACTTTTACATTGCAACTCACCATGCAAAATTCTCCCAACCTCAACTGTGCTTATCAAACACATACAGGCAAAATAAATTAATTAAAAATTTATTATCACTGTGGCAAATTACTTCTGTTCAGAAAAGAAAGTCAAAGATTTTTCACCAGTAAAAAAATTCTAATAGGGTGCATGTGAAAATCATTTCGACAGATGAAATATTTCTGTATTTGCCCAACAAATGGCTTACAGCATGTTCATTTATTTCATATAAATTCCAGTGAACTCAAAATGATTACTGGTTATATCACACAGCAATGACTATTGCTATTGACAATATTACAAATACAAAGTAAATGCTTGCCACCATTTGCTGCACCCAACCAGGCTGTTGGACCCAGGTGGTGTTTTGTATTTCAGGTGTTGGTAAAGCATGGAGATTACTGTGGAAATCAGAATAGTTCTTACTGCAACTACATAATSTCTTAAAATTGTATTATTTTTATAAGGAAATATGTGGGAGAAAGATATCTATCCAAAAGATMCTCTGAATTTCTACTTTTATTTCAGCTGATTCTGCTTATTATGTTCCRWATACCTCATAGTCATGGGTATAAGCAGAGACAAAACTATTCCCTGTGTTTTTTGGGGGGTTTGTTTTTGGGTTATGTGTGTGAGACTTGTGTAGGTTTGGAAAAAATTATTGATTTATCTAGGATCACTTGTGAAATAACAAGTGATCTCAGGTTTGCCAGAAATCCACTTGACTTGCTGWGGGTTTCCTGTGACCTCTCTGTGGAGAAGGAAATGCTACCTGCAGCATTKACAGGGCCACTTTAAAACCACAGCCTGCAAAATATTTTGAACAACATCCTATGGAGGATAATTCTGTTCAACAGTACAATGTGTACATAATAAGAGCAGGGGATGTGCAAAACAACATGGCTGAGAATGAGCAAATTATTCCAAAGGGAATAATATAGCTGTCTAAGCATCACTCCTCCAATAGTTTGTCCTGTAAAACAGATGTTTGAAACCTTCTGGTTAAAGCAAACTGACCTTCTCTTGGAGTAAATACATTCAAAAACATATATTTGTCTTGATCTTTGGGTGAGTATCCTTGAAATAACAGTGTGCATTCCTTTGGTCATGCAGTCGGGTAACTCCATTCCACTTTTAAAAGACAAAGACATCCTCCCCCCATCAGTTCACATTGATTTGCTGGGAAAAAAAGGCTGTGCTGCCCTGAAGTGCCAAACATCAACAGAACACAAGGTTGTAGAGAGATAAAGCAACCTTTCCCTGTGTTTGTAAAGACACAGCGTAGTTTGGGTAAAACACGCAGCTACACAGACCCCAGGTRCACTGACCTCTGCTCCTGGGGGCTTTGGCGTGTGCTGTGTACAGCAGCAGAGTGTCTACAACCATGTTAGCTGTGGAGAAACAGTGCTGAGCTGACAGCAGGGTCAGTCACATCCCAGAGCTGAAATCCTGGCAGGCAAGGTAACCAAGGAACAGCAGCAGCCGAGCTGGAAGATGTTTCACCTACACTTGTCTGTGCAGCCACTGAATCTTAATTTTTAAAGGGTGAAAATGACATCCCCTGGGAAAAGAGAGCTGTTATGTAAAGAACTATAAATTACAAGGCTGTTGTGAGTGATCTGAAAGGTCAAAAGAATAAAAAAATTGTTTCTTTGGTGAGCCATATGTTTCTGAACTGTGAGGGAAATTCTGCACCTTAAGCAAAAAAAGGGCAAATTTGACAACACAGTTTTCTTYAATAAATTGGTCTTTTATTTTTGATTAGTGAAGGACTTAGTGTGTTCACCTCTTCATTTTTGTGTCTGTCAATGTTGCTTCAAAAATGAAAATTTCATTAACACCTATGTTCTTCTTTTGTAGAGCAGAATATACACAAAACCAAGACATTTAATAAGACTTACAAGCTTTACAAACTTTACAAACTTCATAKGCTAACAGTGCAAAAAAGAATAAARTTAAACTACACAATTACAAAATGCTAACAAAACCCTMGCAAAATCAATAGTGGACTCCATTTTTCTCCATGTCATGGGTTAAAATGTCCATTCTTCTGAAGGGTTGCTTTTTTCAGACATTTTTTTTACATCAATGAAGATCTCAAAAGTTGTTTTACTTTTAGGAAATCACTTGATTTATACTAAAATATTCATCTTTTTCCCCTATTTTAATCCAAATGTATAACTCTTATTTCAAGCACATGGCTGTYTTTAATCACCTTTATGCATCTTCAGTCAAAAGACTCATTTTCTATTACAAAATAAAATTACTTTTGGGGCAGGTTTTTCACTCCTAATGAAGGAAAAAGGATCAGGYACTGGTTTTGATGCCATTAGGTTGCCCACCTTTTAATGTAATTTTAATTACATTATATTATATTTTTGTACGCAGTGTTTATGATCTTTTGGATCACATGCTCTATTGGATTATTGCTGTTTTCCTCATTTMAATGCTACTTCACCTTTTTGAATGACATCTTCCTTCCCTCTTCTCCTCAAGTCTTCCCCAACAGCTGTTCTGTACTGCCATGATKCTGCCAGTATGGCACCTTCAGTACCATTGAATACTAAACACAGGAATGCAATCATCTGAGCTATCTTTTAGTCTTCTGCATTTCCACAGCATTCCTATTAGCAAATTTTAACTTACCTGAGGTTATTTCTTTTGGTTTGTTGTGGCATTTCTGGGGTGGCTCTTTGCCCATGGGGTTTTAATTCCCTTAATTCCCTATAGCAGCAGGAAAGCTTGCTGGTTTTTTTCCTTTTTTTTTTTTTTTTTTTCTATAGCAGCAGGAAAGCTTGCTTTCTTTTTTTTTATTTTTTTCTTTTTTTTAACACATTGGCGTTAAATATTTAGAATCATAGAGTCAGAGTAYCCTGGCATTGAGCCAAGTCCTGCAGATTGCTCTGCAGCAAGTCCAAGGCTTTGGTGCTCTTCTGGGCCTGTTTTCTGGACACTCTGTGAAAACACCTAAAAATTTAATCTCCAGTTCCATTCCAGTGTGACATCTGACATCTGCATAGGAGAAATTGCAGTACAATTGTTTTCTATGCCTTTGGTATCTCTGATTTCTCTCAGCATGTCTCAGCCAATGAACCCATCTCAGTCAGACAACTGGTAATGTTTTTGAGGCTTGAGATTTCAATTCACACCGCTTCTGTGCTAGTTACTGAGGTAGTTAAACTGTTACTTTCCTTTGCTTTGATCTCAAGACCTTTTAACACACAAGAAAATTTTGCTGACAGCAAAATGACATGTCTTTTCTGTATGTTTGGTATGATGATATTGCATTGTATTCCTTGCTTCCTTGCTCTCTTTACTTGGCTTTCTGACAGGTCTTGGATATTGGCATCTTCATTCAAGGCTWAAAAGAAAAATTCCTCTTTCTTTACTTACATTTCTAGCATTTGTAGAAAACCACAATCATGCTGGAAATGATTACTGATTTTGATTTGAAATGGCAATATGGATTGGACTGGGGACATTAWGCTCCTAATTTGAACAGTTGTTSCAGCAGCAGACAGTGAGCTCCTTTRAACTGATACAGAGAGCCAGAACTGAATTCTCTTTTTGACTCAACAATAAAAGGTGCAACAATCATTTCCTGAAAGCAACTCAGTTGTACTTCCTGGTGCTTCTGCTCCAATGATTTATATTGTATGCTAATAGTAATGGAACCTATGAATCTATTAAGCATCCAAAAATGTAAAAAAAAAAATTCTGGGTATGGTAAATAAAGCAAAGACAAAAATACTTTATCCAATATGATTTATTATTATTATTWATATTATCTCATCYAGGCWTCTTCTAACAGGTAATTAAAGTCCAAACCATGATWTGCTAGTGCTCATAATTATTCTGCATGTYTTTCAGATGTCTGCTTTATCAGCTCACTATTGATCTTTACAGAAACAGAGTTAAGAAGAAAATTATCTTCARTCCTGAAGTAGGACATGTGAAGTAGGTTGTGAAGGAAAAAAAACAAAAAAGGAAATGCTAAAAAAAATAAAATAAATATTGGCATAGATTTGGTAAGGGAATTTCATTCTTTTATTTCATCCTCTAAATACTCAGGAAGCTTTCTTATTTTAAGAAAATCGTGCATTTTTTGCAGATATTTTTATATCAGGAAGTTGGAAAAATTATAAAAGCCTAAAATAGATAGATTGATATACACACACACGTATAAAAATACAGATAAGTATAGATAACTATTGAAAAAGGAAGGAAAGGGCTTCTGAAGTGCAGCAAAGRATCCTTCAGAAGGTAACTGACCTGAAACAGAAACCCCATTTCCAGGGGATTCCATCTGCATCCCAAACACAAGGCCAGGTCTGCAGCACAGGCTCTGCAACCAGCAGCAGCTGCCTGCATGCTGTTCCTGAGGTATAAAACCCTTTCCTTTGCTCTTCACACAGCACTTTCCTACGGCTTTATGCCTCAATCTTTGATTTTTTTAATTTTGTTTTGTTGGTTTTTTTGTTTTGTTTTGTTTTGTTTTGTTTTGTTTTTATTTTGCAAGGGACAGTTCTCTCAGCCATCCTTCCACTGATCCCACACTGATCCCAGTCATTCGCAAATTTTCTTAGGCCATTCTTGTCTTCATTCCTTTCAAGCTGCACTGCCATGGTTTCTAGAGATGGCTCTGTTTGTAAAGAGGATCTCCTCAAGCATGAAAAGSTGGCAGGGCCCCCTCAAAACATTGTGTGATTTGATGCTAAAGGGTGTGGAGGGAACAACCAAGTGAARACCCAAGAGAGCAGAAATTTTGAACGTGGAGCTATGAACTAAAGTCTGATTGATGGCAGACCTTCCTTTTAGAAGGATTAATCTGGTTTAGGTACAGAGAGTTTAATTAGATTAAAAAACCYAAATAAACCTATTTGCTCATTCCAAATTCACAACACAGTTTTTTGCAAAGGCTTAAAATATTTTCATTAGAATATATCTTGCARGACCTGAAAGAATTTTGCATTTGGACAAGAGTCTCAGCTGTTTTATACCCAACTTCAGTAGTTCTCCAACTACTTTCCCTTGCTGTAMCTGGATCTAAAATTCAACTCTTATGTGTTTCCAGGCAACAGAATTACTTAKGAAGTTTCTGCAAATCTGAAATATAGACTATCCGAAATTACTTAAGAAGCAGAGGTAATACATGAAGAGCAGCAAGAAAGTACTGGTGTGTTCTTGTTAAACAGATTTGCTTTTGTGGACAGCTGTCCAGACTTGTAGAATTAAAATACCCTGAGATGGAAGTCACCCATAAGGATGATAGAGTCCAAGCCTTTGCTCCTGCAGGACTGCCCAACACTAAACAGGATCACTAAGAGTATTCTCTTGATGCTCACTGGATACTGACAAGTTTGATGCTGCAGCGACTGCTTTTGGGAGCCTGTGACCAGCCGCCTTCTGGGTACAGGATCTTCTAAAGTCCAATCTGAGTTTCCCCTGATGCAGCTTTTTTCCATTTCCACTTGTCCTCTTGCTGATCACCAGAAAGAGATCAGCACTTCTCWGCTGGAGGRAGCTGTGACTGCAATGAGGAACCACTCAGCCTTTAGCTCTGTTTTTACTGTGTGCCATTGCAGCAGAATGGCAGTCCCAGAGCAGGACTTCAGTGTACTCTTGTACTGACATTTCMAATATCACTGCTACCTGTCCTGCTGTTTCAAATTCCATGTACTGCAGGTCAGTGGGGTTTTTTGTGGTTTTTTTTTGTAGTATTATGCCCTTTGTAAGTCTTGCTGCTGTAGTCAGAGCCTGCTCTTGCTTTATGTACAGTTGCTGAGTCTTGTCATTTCCATCTTGCCCTTGAAACGATCTCTAATGAAATGCAGCAGAATCTTATTCCCACAGGAGATTGATTATTSTGCTGTTTCACACTCATTTAGCTCTCCCTTTCCTCTTAGAAGGGGATGAGCTGATTATTTGCACCACTGTCCACAGCCTTCTGCTTTCTCCATTAGGAAGTTTCTACAGCTYCTGCAAATTTCTTAATAGAAACTTKTTTTCTGAGAYTCTTTATTATATAATCATTGAGGGGAGAAAAGGTTGTTTCTCCCCTAGAAATAAAGATAAGAAATTAATAGAAATAAAACATCTAATGCACTTTAAGTGAAAAACAAATAACATATAACAGGCAGGAAAGGCAGAGGAAAATTGTGATGATGGACAGTCTGGGCATGGGAATAGAAAAACATAAGAAAAAGGGAGAAGGGGGAATGGAGAGGAAATGGAATCTTAATCATATAATGAAATTAAAATTAAGTTGCTCTTAATGCCACTTCTTTGTATTCTGCCTCTTGCCATTGAAATTTTAATATGACTTTTACTTGATGAGGAAGGCTGGAGAAAGAACATTCACAGTAATGAAACAGAGAAAGCAACAGAATAAAACATATCTCTTTAATGGGGAAGGAGGCAGGAGACGTTGAGGGGGAAAGAGAATTGAAGAGTCTTGGGCTCCAGTTGTGAAAACAGTTTTAGAAAAAGTTAGAACGCCTGATAAAACTGTACCAAAATTACCTACACTCTTGATTATGCAATACATGCACACAGGATATGCATTCTGAAGCACATCAAGTCTGTTTAAATCTTCATGTCCTTATAATCTGCAATTTATTCATTTAGGCAGTTCCACAAAAATTTACTCTGCATTAGGAACAGGAAAACTTACTGGTGCCTTCTCCAKGAAGACTGAACCATGTCATCCTGACAATTCAAGTAGATATYGTGTTTGTATAATTAGATTATGTAAAATTATATTAGATATACAATTTATAACTGTTTATTGTCTAGATTCACAGTAGCTATGTATGGATATTGTTCTATACAGAAAGTATTTCACTCCTCCTCAAGACTGGAATTTCCCTCMGTGTTTTATATAATTCTAGAAGTCGTCTTTAAAAGCAGGTATTGATGTTTTTTAGTCTCATTAGGGCCCTGCCAGCTGCTGCCTTGATGACTTTGCAAGGAAGGCTGAGTGATTTAGGATACTTCTTGACAGCATCAAAGATTTTCTTTTAACTTCCTTGTTCTGTGCTCTGCTCTATTGATGAATTCGTGTTGCTTTGCCTCATCAGTTGTATCTCCCAATCAAAGTCCCCACACGCCACTCATTCATTTTCACTGTGTGATATTTCCTTGCTTTCAGCACTTGTCTCTCATGCACAATRCCTAATTCCTCACACAATGCCCATCCTTATCCTAGGTACTTTTTTTTTGATCCTGGCATATGACAACCTGTTTTCAGAATCATGTTTCTTTGATCTTTTCAACACTGATGTAACTTGTTCCAGTTTTGATATCTAAATTCACATATAAATGACTGCCCAATTGTTAYATCCACACAAACATATTCTGATAAGTTTTTATTGTAATTTGTAATTTGTGTGCAAGTAATATACAACCATAATTGCAACAGCCAGTTTCATCTTAGAGTAAAATGGAATAATCATATGGATTAATACTATATAGAAGCTTTTAAGTGCTTTTCCATATATAAGCAAGTCCAGTTCCTGAGTTTGTTGGTTGTTTGGTTTTTTGTTTGCTCTAATTTGAAGTGGGAGATGGATAAGATTAGGAAGAAACACAAAATGTCAGTGGAGCCATTTCTTTAAACCACAGATGAGTTCTTACTGTTTTTGTAAATCTGYATTTCAATCAAAGGTGTTTTTTAACATAGTTAACTACTATTTATACTCTTGCTGTTGTACACCTAAATATTCTAACAGAAGTATAATTTTCTCAAAGGGACGAAAAAGAGGGAAAACTCTATGTGAAATCCTCAACTATAAGATGGATACAGCTTTATATATTACTTTAAACACAAAACAAAGTTTAAAACAAAATATTTAAGGTATTTTACTATCTTAGACCTTTTATCCTCCTTTATCCTACCCTTTATACAGTAAATGATAAAAAATATTGGAAGACAATGCATAAGAGAACAAAACCAATGATCAAAGAACCAGAAAACATGTTTTCTGAAAGCGAGTAAGAACTAGGTTGTTTCTGTTACAGAACTGGACACACAGGAGAAATATGACAGATCTTCAGAAGTGTGAAAATTTGCAGTGGGSACAAATGGGAATAAAGTTTTATCTTTGTTCTTTTTACACAAAAGCAAGARGTAAGGATTTTAAATCACTTCAAAGAAGATCCACATTGAAACTTAGAAGGAAAAACATCTTGCAACCAAAACCAGTCAACATCACAGACAAGATCTTGGAAGGGCCCAAAATTTGTATTACATAAATATTTACRTAAGAAAAACATCTGTCAGGAAAGGTTTGGTTTACGTGATGATCTTCCCTGTGGGGCCAAAAAAAAGAGAACAAGGCCATGGCAATATTTGATTCTGTAAATCCAGTATGAGTAATTGACATCTCAATATYCTGCTAAAACAACTGAATGYAATTAATAARCAACAATTGATTCAGATTCAATTACATGCAAGCAAAACAAGTTTGTTGAAGCAGAGAAGGTAACATGCCTGYCTTACCTGCTGTGTTGATGTATATAACMTTGAAATTCTGGAAATGGAAATTCCTTTCRCTGAGCTAGCAGCAGAGAACTGCAAGGATCAAGAGAAGATTTGTGGCAGGATTATCCATAATACGAAATGTGTAGGTAGAAATGTGGTTCTTAGCTCTGGTACCAAAAGTGATCAAAGCAAGCTATCTGAAAAAGTAACTTCAGTGAATTATGAAACAGTCAATCCAGAAATGACAAATAATGAAGACCTCAAAAATCCCATGAAAATGGTAAGGAAAGAGATACTCAAAGTGGTTCCAAGGGGAGCTGTGGTATAAATTATTATGTAACCAGCATCAGTATACTTGTTCTTGCACCAGTGTTCTTGCACTTTGTCAGAAAGTGTTTGAAATTAATCAGAATTTTGAAATTGATTTTATTTATCAAGCTAATGAAATGGAAACCTAAAATGCCATTTGCTTTTGTAATTGAAAACTGTATTTATTAAAATGTCAGCATGTGCAAACAGCTAGTAGTCTTGCTGTTTCTGAGCATTTTTTCCCTCCACTCAGCTCAAAGGTAAATATTTGCCTTACACAGTACTATATGGRTACTAACTGTATCTTTATAACTGTGTTGGGAAAGAGTTGTCCTCTGTCAGGCAGGGCAAGTATCTTGCATTTTGTGATTACTAGGATTGGATTATGCTTGGGATTAACATATAAAAAGTAGTCAAATACAGAGAAATGCTTTGCTTCCAGTGTGCTTCCCTAGTTTTCAGAAAATTTCTGTCTGAAAGWATTCCTAACACTTTTGTTTTCAAGTCTTTCTTTCAAGAATTTGCATAATTACTTTTTGAAACAATCTAAAATGTAGTATCAAGAGTACACTGTGACAAAATGTTGCACAGTGTWATTGAGTGATGCTGACATTTCTTTTAATGGCTAACTGACAAATTTCTACAAACCACCTCCATCCCCTTCATCTCTGTTGGGGAAACTGTGAATAAATAATTTCCTAAAAAGACTCTTCATGGCTCTAATTTATTTCCTMTAGTCATGTCATATTTCCAGTCATCTCTTCCCAGACTAAGAATGTGACTTTCCAGACTCAGTTTAATATTCCCTGCTGTAAAAATACAGGATTCCTTACCTTTGATAGTCCTCTTCATTCTTCAYCTTATTATTTCCAATCTAGTGTTTCATTTTTTGAGATGTGAGAATCACAGGTATTCCTGAGATGTGGGATCACCACTGAATTGCACATTCTCTTTAAAATAACAGCAGATTTCTCCTAGGAAAGCAGCTCTGTGCCAGTGTAGAAAGGTTGCTCARGAACACATTATTAGCTCTTGCTATGCAGACCCTGTTAAAGAATAAATCAGAATTTAAAGTATTTAAACCTGTCATATCAGTTACCCATACATTTTTACAAAAGYTATCAGAATGTGAAAACCAACTGCATTTCTTCAGGTACCAATGTTTCTCAATTCAAATCACACACAAAATAATTTATTTCTGTTCCTACTACTTCCCATTATGCCTCCATCCTTCCAAAATGCATGAGTATTTACTTCAGCCATTATCTRTGTACTACTGTAAATACCAACAGGTTTTCTTGACCTTCTTGCTCAGGGATAACTGCAGCAAATCTGCTTTGAAATCAGATGTTATTAAACAGAAGCAACGATATGTGTGCCTGGGATAAGAGGAGTAAAGAGAGAAAAAAAAGCAATCCTTCCTTCTTTTTTAAGCTTTGGAAAAAGTTGTTTGAGTTTTAGCTGAAAGCATCTCC
This sequence comes from Alauda arvensis, assembly GCA_902810485.1. Classification (NCBI taxonomy): domain Eukaryota; kingdom Metazoa; phylum Chordata; class Aves; order Passeriformes; family Alaudidae; genus Alauda; species Alauda arvensis. The sequence continues at coordinate 130,951 of CADDXX010000160.1, read as the reverse complement.
TGTTATCAGTTTGTCCAGACTCATTTCTCAAACCTAAGTTTCAGTTTCTGCTTTTCTTTACATTAAATTGCACCAACTTTTTGCTTAGAAGACTGTCTCTCTTCTCCTGAGTTTGCATGTCTGCTCTCTTCTGGTAAAGGATTCTCTAGGAGCAGCCCTATTTATCTGAAACAGTTCTGTATATATCTTCTCTTTTGCCAATTTTGTAAGTTCATTTTTGTCTTCATGTTTTGTTCTCTGCTTCTGGTAATCTTCACTCCTCATATTTTTAGAAAATTCAGCTATGTCACTGTGAAGTCTCCTCTTCTTAAGTGAGAAAAAAAGCTGAACTTCTTTAATCTTGCTTCATAACTAGTATTAATTTAGCTTATTTCACTTGCATTCCTCTAAAGCAATTATAGTCACTCTTCTTCCTAAGTGCAGATGCAAATTAGGATAGAGGCAGTAGGGATTTTCCTCCCCACTTTTTATTCCTAGCAATTTGTATTAACTATATATCCCTGCTTTCCTCCTTCCAGGACCCAGAATGAAACATATGCTGTATCTTAAATTAGAAAAATGTAATCTCTAACAACCTAAGTACAGTACTTAAACGTCCTTAATCCCTGCTTTTACATTCCCTACAGCAGCTTTCCCCTCACCAAAGTTTCATCTGACAACTTGGATATCTGGCCATTCAGAACCCTTTCCAAATGCACTCATGTTTTTATAGTCAAACTTTCAGCTGAAGTTTCCAGTGCTAACCTACAGAGCACTCAGTTTTGTTTAGATGATGGTGATTTCTTCCCTGCTTTCTTACTTTGCTTGCTTAGTTTTTCACTTCTGTCAAAACTTACAGGTGTCCTCTAAACTTATTCACCATTAGCTCTGTGTCAAGGCATGCACCATAAATGTCAGTAAAATGGTATTTGGGACCACTCCATGTTCAAACAGGAAAAATCTAGTTGCATTCATTTATGAAATAAATAAGTTTCAAAATAATGTTTTTTCACTAAAAAAGCAAAACAAAACAAAAGGAAAAATAAACACCACCAAAAACTGGGGAAAATTTAAATTGCTTTTCTGCAATTTGAAATAATTTCTTTGATCAGACAGTTTAGATATGCCTTTTAAAAATAGTTAATTTTATTTGGGTAATAACATTCACCCATTATCATTTCTCTACACTGTAAATTTTAAATTTAAGAATCCCTGACAAGAAAAGTCAAAGTGCTGACCTATATTTTTTTAGAAAATAATTATAAAACCAAATGAGAATTGTTTGTCTCACAGGAATAATTTTGATTTTGCCCTCCTTTTAAAAATATTTAAATGTTTAAAATATTAACTAGAAGCTCAAAGTTTTAAATAACAACATTTTTTTTTTGTGAAGACAACTTGATTTTTTTTTTATAAACCTAACCTAAGAAGTTAAATATCAGTGGGCAGAAGAAAAAAAGTCACAATTAAAAAAAACTTTTTAAGCTACATGACCAAGGCATTTGATATTTATCTGATTAAATGTTAAGGGCTTATGGAAAACCATGAGACTTTAGCTAGTTCCCTGGTTTGGAAAGAGTTTATTTTAATACCTCCCTCCCCCAGACTAATAGGGGTTCATAAACCTAGGTGTTTTAGCCATCTATATTCAGGAAAGKTTTTGCCAGGGAAACAATTTTTCAGTTAACCTTCCCAATTAAGGCTGAGTCAGGGAGGAACAGCCCCTTGAGTCTTGTGCTATTATTAAACTATTGGATATCAGCAGTATGTCCCTTGCAGGCATCACAAACCAGGTGATTTTCGTCCTCTCCTGCTCTCTSCTCCCCTTTGTCCCTTGAACAATGGCTTCTCATGTTCATCCTGTTGTGATCTGGCTCAGTTCAGCAGCTWTTCACAGAGCTGAGTGTGTAACACACAGCAGWAATTTCATTAACATGTGTTATTCTTCCTATTATTGTCCTRCCTTGGTTTTGTTGARAAATGTCTCCAACAGAAACAGYCAGCAAATGTGAYAGAAAATAACTTGAAACRTWCCTTGGTTTGTTTTGAATGYTTAAATCTTCACACTGTTGTTGCTAGAAAAGGTTTTTTAAAATTTGCAATAAATAGATAGGCCTCCATTGCCTTTTTTTTTTCAATTCAAARAGAAATATTTGAAAATAAAAAAGTTTAAAAAGCTGAAATTTTACCCTGAGACATGYTGCCCAGAAAGAGGATTCTTTCAGTAAATTTCCTATATAGCTCAGCAGAAATGGACTGTAAAACCTTGCATACCAAGCCTACACAATATTTCCCTTCTTTTTCAATTGAAGTATTTGTGTTTTTTCACAAGTCAACATCCAATGCACAGTCCTAGACAAACTAAATAAATATACAACTCACCCTATAACAATGTGCAATGGTACAGTGTTGGGGGGGTCCTTCTGGGGTGTAGACATGACCTTAAACTCACAATTGCCTCATCCCACCATCCATATGTCATAGAACATTTTATCTACTCTTAATTTAAAGCATACCTGCCACACTCATAGAAATTCTCATTCTGACTAAGCCACCTACACTAGACAAAGCCAGAAATCYAATCCATCCTTTCTGTAGTTTATTATTTCAGTCTTGTTGACAARTCAACAAGAGGAGCTGTGAATTTTTTGTAGCAGCAAATATTCATTTAATTTGGGAAAAATGCCAAAAAAATTAGAAAATATAATACCAATGGCAATGATAAGTATGGATAGCATTATTCAAATTGACATAATGTTACAAAAGTCCTACCTCTTCGAATTTCTGCCAAAAATCCCAGCATAACCAAGGCAGTTTTTAGGTGACATGAAACTTCTGCTCGTGCATGGTCCCTTCATCTATTACACAAGCCCAAGTCCACTGAGAGTAGCAGAATAATCTTGTTTAAAGCTGATGCACTGGAAGAGAGAATCAAGCCTTTGCCAGAATCCTCACTGACTTGMCATTATTAAATTCCCAGAATGCCTGATATAATCTCCTTGGCTGAGTATTTTTTTCTGTATGTTCTTAGCAAGATACTATTAGATGTTTGGCTTTTGATCATGGCCACAAGAGAATGGGGCCCTGAGCAAACTGATCTAATGGGTCTAATGGTTTCTTCTCATGACAAGTGGATTGGAACTGGATGGATTTTGGTGGTCTCTTCCAACCCAAATCATTCTATGATCCTRTGATGATCCTGAGCCTTTGGACATCAACAGCCAAAGTCTGTTGGCTCTGACTGCTCTGAGTCAAAGCCAGTGCTGAAGGGTTTGGGTTGCTCGCTCTGTAATGGCTTTCCAGCAATTAAAGCTAGCAAGTGCGGAAAATTTACATCACCAAATGAACTTATGCTAGGTACCCATTCATTGGAAACCTGAAAAACATCACAGATTGCTTCATGCCCATTTTCCTTCCAGCTCTGTCCTTCCTCTCCCAAGCAGGCCTGATGGAGTTGCACAGCCCTGTTTCAACATGAGGCCAAAGAATGTCTCAATCTGCAGCATTCGTGGGACACAAGCACCCTGAACCTTGGGCTGAAACTCTCCATGGGAACTATATGCCAAAACAGACAGTTTCTGAAATGAAACAAAATGTTTTCTACATTCACTGATCCAAAGTGTGCAGTATTTCACATTGTAATCCTCTCAGCTAATGCACAGTTCAGCAGCAAGTTCCAATGCTCTTGTGATAAGGGTAATTTCAGGGGTCCTAGTTCCATTTCTGGTGTCTAAYTGAGTGTATTTTTAACTTTCAATTTAACTTAATAGGAACTAATTAGTAAAATCTAATTAGATGCCTACTAACAATTTCTGAATCACTGTTTGTTCCTGAAGTCTTGTTTTGTGTCACTAGAATCCTAGAGAGGGAAAGCAAGTCACCCTGGAAGAGAGCATACTATTTGAGTATCCAGGTACTACTCTGTGTCAGTAAGGCCTTAAATAAAGTGTAATAAAAATTCTGGCCTGAGAAAAATGTGTCTCAAAAATATGGCTACTAATAATAGCTACTATTTTGCTATGGTTCTGACCAAAGATGTGCATATTGTTTGAGTTACCTCTCTCTCTTTTTTTCATAAAACTCTAAGTTACTGCTGCAGAAAAGGTCACTTCTGTTTTATTACATGTAACATATCCTCAATAGAGTATTATTTCAAAAGGCTTCAAACAGTCAAAATACTCTCCATATAGTTTTTTGAGTTTTTTAACAAAGATTGTTTTTGGAGTGAGAATAATAATAAGTTCTAGGTGAGAAAACAAACTTCTGATCCTCTTTATTATCAGCATTTAACAACTACTTTTAAGTTAATATTTTTTCTGATGGTTTTGCTTTTTATTGTTTGCTTTTTCTTCATGGTGTCTTTCATTTCTTCTAGTCTGTATATGAATACATCTAATGTGCAGCTGTGTTTCCCCATCTTCTGCTTCTTCTTGTGGTGCTCAGATGATGCTGCAGGTCACTGCTCCTTGGTTCATGGGCATCTGTCCAGGTGTTTCTAACTGTGTGCCCTGCTCTGCTGGGAGCTGATGGTCACTCTTAGTAAGTCAGCAGTGGGGGAAYTTAAGCCAACAAAAATTTAGGAAAATCACAGGTTAGAGGCATTATTTTGTGTTTCACATTGCTCCCTCAGCAATGCAATACAAAAAGAATCAATCCAATTTTTTTATACCTTATTTTGTAGTTACTAAAAATTCCATACTCTAAAAACAATAAAATTATTAAATAATATTACTTTCTGGATGAGCTGTTTGGAAAAGAGATTCTTTTGCTGATAATATTTCTAATAGATATTCTGCACTGGGAAACAGGTTTACTTTAAGGTTGYCTGATGTATTCTAGGAAAAACCCACAAATATTAATTCCATTACCCAGATTCTCAGGAACACTGCTGCATTTCAAGGTACATGACTAGACTTGTAATCCCAGATGTTRGTACCTTGAATTTCCCTTTTTAAGTGATTCAGTCTGACTCAGACTGGTGTCCACAAAAGCTGTTAATGTGATGTGACAATCTTGACATTAACTGCCTTGGTTAAGGCCAAGAAACAAATCACACAGAGCTTAACAGATCAGAGACAGCACCTTGAGTTTTACACAGAACTGAAAAAAGTGGAGATTCTGGCTAAATGAAACTGATGCTTCCTGGATGGGCAAATGTATTATGAAGAGTTTTGTTGTTCTTACAGTGTCTGCAGTAAATTGAGCACTGTGCAGTCATGCAGTACAGCACTCTCAATGACTTGGAGGCATCCTTTGAAGGCTACATTTGACAGAAAAGATGATAAATGCCAGGATAAATGGAGATTTAACAAAGCCTTTGGGCACTAATGACAATGGATTTCYGGAAGGGGTTTAATTCCATTGGCATGTCCAAATTTACTCCTTCCCTTTACTGTATGTAAAATTTTATTTAGCTACACTCTGCTGACCAGAGGTTTTAATCCCCATCACAGCTCAGTAGGTGAGTGACAGGCCCACAGCTCAGGTCCAAGAGAGATGCAGAGCAGGGCACTTGGCAAAAGGCAGCTGGGCAGCCTGCCTCCCACCATCAGGCAGCAGGCACTGAGTGAGGAACTGAAGGGAAAACATGTTCTGGTGAATAACATGTGAGAGATGATCACAGGCCATGAATTGCACAGGACGCTCACCCTGAGGTTTTCCCAAGGAGGGGAAGGGAGAGCCACTCCATCAGGCTTCAAACMTCCCTGCCTCCCCCTTCCCACAGACTCTCAGCCAGGCCAGGCAGGCTCAGAGCATGCACTGCTCACTCCAGCCCCACTGGATAACTGTGAAAGCAAAAGCTAAGTGATGTCCTGATTTTTTTTTTAATTATTTTTTAAAATTATTTTAAAATAGTTAGAAGCTGAAAGTCTTTTCACTTTATCCTGCCATTATACATTGTAGGGATGCACTTAGGTAACAAAACCAATGACAGCTTGAAGTAATGGATCTGGGTGGTAAATTAGAAAGCTAGAAAATGTTCTGGTATTTCTAACTGTTCTCTATTCTTACTCTGGTAAACAATAACAACCACAGGAGGCCTTGACCTGCAGGTTTCATTCATTGTCTGTGTCACTTTTTTAGCAGAAGTGAAATAGACTGAACTGTAGTGCTGTGGTTTGTCCCTATTTTGTTTCAATGTCTGGATGCCCAAATAAGCGTAGATGATAATCTCAGCAGAGGTGTAAGTGATAGAAGAGCTATGRAGAGGTATATTTTGCATTTAAATTTTTGTTTTTCTCATGGAATTCTGAACATTTCTTTGTATTTCTTGGGGTTAGTATTATCTACAACAATAAGATGTGGGAAAATGCAATTGGATGCCTTAAATTCTACAGWCTGGGGATGGGGGCAGTGTAGGTGTCCATAAAATATCATATAACTTCTGAGGGGTTACAGTGCCAGCTGAAAATGAGCAAGTCCAAAGCAGTGTGTGGCTTTGGGTACRTGTCCAGCTGAGAGTCTCTTGTGCCATGACTGCATTTCAAAGGGAACAGGGAACTGCTGCTGTGGTCTGAACATGCATTGATGAGTTGACAGATGTGCACTTGCCAAACGCCCAGGGTCCTTCACAAACCTCACAGTTTCATAAAGGGTAAATAAGAAAACATCTGGAAGCCAAATCAAACATACTGGGAGAGTGATTCCTCACAAAGCATTTGGCCACAAACTCTGTTTGCACTGTGGTGACTCCATTTATYCCTGAACAACTGCAGTCTAATTGTGCTGTCATATGGAAAGGTTTGMTGACTTCACTGCTGCCCACAGAAGSRACAGAAGGGCTGGATCTCTCCCTGTCTCATCAGCTACAGGCCTTTGTAACAGCAGTATCCTTCAAAACTAGTAAGTCATGTTTTGGCAAAAGCAATTAGGAATTTTGTAAGCTATCACACAAGGATTCAGCATTCACCTCTGGGTCCCACCATCTTAAGAATGAAATAYTGGCAACAACAGTGAACATGACAGCGTGGCTTTTCCTTGGCATAAGAAATAACACTCCTGAATCACATGCAGATGTTGAGATTGTTCTTTAATTTATAATTTAAATCATACAGCTACTTTAAGCCCAAGGCAAGGATATTTTGTTCATGCTAAATAAAGTGATCTTTCTTTATAAAWAAACTATGTTGAGTCTGGCTATTGAAAAACTCTTTTGTATATGAAAAATGTCTACACAAGAAAATAAAATAGGGTGAACTWAAGCAATAGATTCATTTATGTGTGCCCAGGTCAAGGTGTAAACAGGAAAAGGAAAAAAAATTAATTGAATATATAATTGAAATGTTCATGATATAAATATATTATTAATGTTAACAATATCTACATTTTTATTATATGCACACATACTTGTAACAATGAAATGTTAACTATATATGCAATGCGTTGAATTAACTCCTTAAGGAGAAAAACTTTTTCTTGGAAAGTCTTTTCATTAAGGACGAGAATAACAGGGACAGAAAAGAGGGTATGTGGGGATATGAGAGTTTAAAAGGTAAAGCTGATTTTATTTTATGCAGTTTCCACCTTCTCCATAAGGCATTATTAGTGAGTGCCAACAGGTCTGTGGAATTTGGTACCAGTGTTCAAGCCTATGACCATTCCAAGCTTCTCTCTTAGTCTTCTGAAATAAATGCATTATTAAGGGTCCAGAAAGGAAGACAGAAAGTCCTACCTAATTTCTTCTTCCCATGATCACAGTGGGAGTCAGCACAGCCTGTGATGATTGTTTGGTTGTTTTGCAAGACCTGCTCATGAGATGCAGCCCTGTGCAGGCAGTTCTCCATTATTTCACTTTTTCAATTGAAAGAGAGGAGATTCTTCATCTCTATAGGCTTTTTCCCAGGAAATACATCTGACTCTTTGAAGTTTCCCATGACAACTCCCATGGACTTGACCCAGAGTGCATCCTTCAGAGAAGCACAGAGACCCCTCAGTTCCTCTGGTCCCACATGATGTGAAAACCATTAGCCATGGCTTGGCACAGCTGCCTTATTCAATATGGGACAAGGAAGCCTTGCTGACAGCCTTGGGGTAAATTCCTTGCCAGCTGAGAGAGCTGTGTAACAGTGGCATTYTGCTGCTCTCACATTGCTCTGTTTTCTTTCTCAAATGTCCACCTGGGCTGCCTTGCTAATGTGTTAGACAGACTGTTTTCTTTACAAAAGACARCATTTGGCAAGATGTCCAGTGGTTTTTGCAGGCATCCTGGAATGAAAGCTGKGCTTTTTCTCTGTACATGACATATGCCATGGGGACAACTCCCCTTCTTGCTGCATCTTTTTGCTTCTGAGGTATTTTCACTTAGATAATCACACAATAAAAGGAGCACTGCTGCACTGTTTTAAAAAGCTTGTCATGAAAGCTTGTCATGTGCAGCTAAAAATTATTTTGTGGGTTCTCTACATATACTTGATGATATAATATGTAAGATTGATACTGCTACCAAAGCAGGCCACTCTAAGCTAAAAAAAAAAAAAAAAAAAAAGAACAAAAAAAAACAGCCTGAAAGCATTTTTTTTTCACATTTTTTATGACTGTTTTAACACTTATGCAATCTTTCTTACCTATTTCAAATTTTCCCTGTTGTCTCCAGAATAGATGGAATGGAAATCAGCCTGGAGAATTGTGGAGAACACTTAGTTTTTTCATTACCATTTTTAGGACAAATAATTCTTAAAAAAGATCATATACTTAATTCCACATACTTCCAAGAAAGTGACACAATATTTTCAGAGAAGAGCATTACTGAAAGTAAACCATATGCATAAAATTTTATTACCAAAAAAGTCTTTCATATTTTATTTCTCATATATATTCATACACATGGGTTTAACATGGGTATATAGTAATATATAATTTATATATATATATATATATATATATATATATATATATACACTATTGAATATATCTCTGTGGGTCTTCAAATTGCTGGAAAATCATACCCAAGCTGTAAAGGAGTCAAAGATCACCTCCTGTGTTTTCAAGAGTAGTTCATGCCAATGAACATGAAATTCAGGACAAATGCCAGAAGGTTTTGCGGAGGAACAGAGCTCATAACCAAACTCAGGGACAAGAAGGAACCATACAAAGGAGGAAGCAAGGACAGGGGATATGGGAGAAACACGTTCTCCCAGCACTCAGGGATGGGTTAGAAAAATTAAAGCCCAAGGGAAATTTAATATGGYCAGGGATGTCAATGCCAAAAAAACCTTCTGCCTGTACATGGGTGAAAGAAGGGAGGTTGAGGAAAATGCAGGCCCACTGTTTAACAGGACGGAGTACCTTGTTAGACAGGAYAGAGAAAAGGCTGATTTACCAAATGTCAGACCATCTCCCAGATATCTCAGGTCCCAGAGGCCATGGCAAAGGCTGGACCAATGAAAATTTACCTTTAGGGAAAAGGGTGAGGTCAGGGAATGCTTAAAAGAACTGGACATACACAAGTCTCTGGGCCCTGATGGAGTGGACTCACCTGTGTTGATGGAGCTCTCACAGACCACTGCAAGGCCACTGTGGATACCCTTAGCTCAGTTGTGGTTATCATTTCAGTCAACACACAATGTGAAGCCAAGGTGCAAAATGTGAWGATGTCACACAGCTCAGCTGGTGCTGAGGCCTGCCCTGAGGATGGGAGCTGGTGGCCCTCAAGCTGAACAAATTCTTCCWTTCCAAAGGTGTGGGCTGAGCTGCTTGTGAGGGGTTCTCCCAGTGCTCAGTGCTCCTCCTGCCCAGCAGGACTCACATACATCCCTCTCTGCACCTCAGGTTTGAATGCATGCTTGCTACCCAGTTTCTTTTGCTGTTTTTTTTTTAATCAGGAAGGTACAGTGTAAATCCAGCATACTACCTTAAAATGAGCAAAACTAGAGAAACCACAAAAGGGCTTCAGAAACAAAAGGAATTGTTTTTCGAAGATTGCAGAATGGTTTGTAAGAACTGCATAGAGCTTCTCTTAGTAAATGTCGTAATAAAGGTTCATTGATTAAAAGAAATTGGTTCTATTGCTCATAATAACATCTCATTGATTGAAAAGCATTGCCTGGAATGGTTTCCTCCAAAGCAGCATCTGTTATGTATTAACCTTTCAGCCTTCAGAATCATGGGATATGAATTTCTTGCTCAAACTACTGGTCAGATGACCCATCCATGACATTTAATAAATTGCAACTCTGCACATAGATTCAGGATTTCATAAAAACAGGGGAAAACACATTATAAAGAAGGCACAGTTTTCATGATGCATGGTATAACTGAGTTCTTTATGCTAAAAAACAAAATTGTCTAAACTCAGAGTGTAAATTCTATTTTATTAAAAGCATGAAACTAATTTTAGGATAATCACCCAGCCTGTAATGGTAAACAGGAATGTAATGATTGAACACTGAATGAAAGAAAATCTTTCATGTCTAGTTTGTTAGGAAAAACTATACAAGGACAAGGCAGCTTTGATTTAATCTTTGAACTAGTTAAAATTAATGTAGTTACCCATCCCACTGGCATCAGCCATAACATGTGTACATGATTATAGAAATACATTCCTAATTTTCTCTACTTTCCTTTGCTGTTATTTAAAAAAATCTTTTTATAGTGGTGTAGTCTATTATTATTATCAGATTTCATGARAGAACATTTATCTCACTAAACCATAATAAGGATATTTTTGTTAAATAGATTTGATTATTTACAGTTAATCTCTAAAATATGTTTTACACATTTGATTTTCATTCTGCATAGGAGCTACTTGCATATGTTAGATTGGGATCTAAACTACCTGCACTGGAAACAAAATGTGATGAGAATTATTTTATTATTAAAAGTCCATTTATTTTCTTATCTGATGAGACATAGTTCAAAACAGTTCACAGACTGTCCTGCTGTACTGTTAGGGCATAAGCAATGATTTAACCCTTAAAGATATCTGCATTTGTGACTTTACAGTACAATGTCTGACACAAAACTCTGTATCAAACTATTTGATAAAATAGTTTATTAAAAATTCAATCATAAGCAGTCTTCCAAGGATTCCAGTTCAGGAGTTAAATGTAACCTTACTTCAGTAATGTTAAACAGGATACAGACAGATAGGTTTTAAGCAGTTCACAGGTTAGTAGTGTCTGAGTCACACAAGAAGGAAAACCAACATTGTGCTGTTAATGAGCTTTGGCGCCAACTTCATGGCTAATACTGCCAGTGTGGACTAGAAGTAAAACCAGGAAAAACTAAGAAGAAAGAAAGAAATAAATATCTAAACCCAATAGTACACAGCAAATCCGGGAATTAGAGAAATTAAAAAGATGCTGAATAAGGAAGTGGGAGGCATAAAAGTAGTGAAGGACTTACATATGCTCAAAGGGTCAGCCAGTGCAACTTCTGGTCAAGCAGATGATCTCTGTGCCACCTAGCMCAGAAACAGATAATATCCAGCAGTGTATCCAAGGCTCTAGATGGAAGCACCAGGGTGTTGAGCTCTTATAAAATCCTAAAGTGTATGGCCCAGATAGGCAGTACTATTTATATKCTTAAAGTGAGATGCACACTGCTAAATCTAATAGTATCAACCTGACCCCAGTGCTGAAATATAAGTTAATGACAGCCATCCAAACTCATAAGTGCCCGTTTTACACATGAAAATTTTATGAGTGCTCATAGGGGTGTTCTCTGTACCTAMAATTGTCTCTTGAAAACTATGAAAAATGAGATCATTGCAATGAGTTAGTAATCACACAGAAATTAGGTATTTCTCACAAAGTCCTCTAAGGATTCTGTCCCAGAGTTGAGYTCAGAGACACCAATCACAAATCTGAAGATTCAAGTTCCCCAACAAAAGCAATTGCAGTGGCAATATCTTCTTTTAACAGCCAGTGAAGAAGGAACAGACTTGGAGAAAATGCTGTTGCTTCCTGTATTTCATAGCTGTGTACTGAGGAGCAACTGATTCTAWATCATCCTCTTCTTTTTGAGGTTCAAGTTAACACACCTCAGCTGTGAGAAGAACACTGCTAAAGCTACCAGCCTGTCATAGTCTGGATATAAGGTGCAGAAATTCCCATGGGGACACAAAAAGAATTATGCCAAATTTGCAGCTTGCTTTTGGAGAGGACTTCTGTGCACTGTGGTTTGTTACCTAGAGTCCAAGTTAGAAAACAATATTTAAGTCAAGTATTTAGACAGCAAAATTTTCCTTATCAGGGTAAACTCTGAATTTTGAGTCACAAATGTCTTACTGTGAAATGTGAGAACCATGTGGACAAATCAGGTTGTTCAATACACATTTACTACATGYTTGTGGGTGGAAAAATAGAAACCATGAAAATGTATTTTCTTTCTGTCAGTGAAAAAAAAAATATTACTTGCTGATTATAAAACTTGAGCATTCTTTTAACTGCAGGTCATCACTAAGAAAAAAAAGAGGCAAAAAAGTAARTTCAACTATTGGATTAAATACAACATCCCAAAGAAATTTTTTCATGTACTTAAATTGTTTTTTTAGTATGTGTTTTCACCTTGTTTCCAGACTGAATGTGTCAAATATCAKCTTGCAACTTCTGGATCCTTTAGCACTTTCTTTTCTGCTAGATTAAAAATTAATCYACTATCTAAAATACTTTTCCTGTAGAATAGGATCAAGACAGCTCTTAATCTCTTAGATAAATTAAACAGATGCAGAGTTTCTGTATTTTGTAGCAGACTTTCCAGACCTTGAGCATTCTTGTAGGTCATTTCCTTGCTGCATTTCAATTTGTTAATATAATCTTTGAAGTGTGGATTCCAGAACAAAGAACTGCATTACACTGACAACTTGATGACTGCACCATAATGGGCTATTGAGAGACATTCAGGTAATATCATTATGGGTATAAGATACACTAAAAAAAAAAAAAAAAGTAGAAGAATGGTGAAATTTATGCTAAGAAATAGATCAGAGGCTAAATTGTGTCTAGAGTGCAATAGTTTGGAGGTGTAATAAAGACTTGGGTTTTCTGTTGTTGCTTTRCAATTTAAACAATAAATAGCACCTAATTAATAAAGAATTTTTATAATATTAACTTTTATAATAATTAATTTTTATAATAATAAATAATTTTAGTGACTTTTATGCTCTACTGACAGAGTTTACCAAAGAAAGAAAACTTTCAACAGAGGGTTGTAAGTGTTCTGTCCTTGTTTCTCAGTATAGGGTGATAACAATAAATGATAGAAACAGACTTTCTGGARAAACTCATATCTGGGAGGAAATGTAACCACAWTTTTTTCTTTTTGCATGTCTGTCTAAGTCACTTGTAAAAGTCTGGTATTAAACATATATCTGTAAACCAAAAGAACACATTTTTCTGTTCTTTTGTAAATTCTAATAAAAAGTTACAGACATTTTTATCTCACATGAAGTAATAAATCCATTAATTGGCCTGAATACTCCTAAATACATAATTGCTGTTGTTTCTGTTGCTTTGTTTTGGGTTTTGTGATTTTTTTGCTCCAACTGTAGGCAGTCTTTTTAACATACATAGTTTTTCTTAAATTCATAACTACTYTTATACTACTTGCAAGTTTCATCCTTGGATTTAGGCAATTAATCTTCTACTCATTCTCCATCATGCCTATTTAATTTATTAAAGTTTTGCACTTTAGGGGGAAAGAACTTTGTACAAAATAGAGAATGAAACAGTGGACATAATTTCACATATCTCTGACAATGTCAGGGATACAGYTGGTGCAGATAATTATTGATGCATTTTTGTATCAAATAACACAGACTAAACAAACTCAAAATTTGAAAAGTTTCTCTGTTGAGTGCTAAAAGGGTGCCTTAAAAGGATATAAAAAGGCTTTATTATTCAATCTCATAATTATTGACATTAAATTAATTATTAATGCAGAAAGCAGGCTCCAGAAAAATGAAGAAAATAAAACCTTTAACTGACATGCTAAAATAATCTCCTTGCATTAAGCCARTGTGCCCTCTTCTCTTTATAYGTGGGGAGTGGGGAGTGGCAAAAGGGAGTGGCACATTTTGTCTCTTCTTCTCTGGCAGGTACACAATTCTTTTCCCTGGATACCTTAATATTATCTAAAAGATAATATTTAAAATTCTTTGGAATCATAACCTTAATTTACTTCTCTGTAAGTAATTTCAGCCTGACATCCAGAACATGAGTGGAACTGACTTTCCTTACTTTTAAGGTTACACCAGCTATCAAGACATAATGATCTAGAAATCAGACTTTAATTTAACAAAATACATTACAGGGAGAATACATTATAGGGAGAATATCAAATTGAAATCATGTTACATGTTCCTTCATCCTTATTACATTTCCTCTTTAYAACATGCACAGCTGCTTCCAAGGAAGTCAGTGAGAACACTTTCAATGAATGAATGTATGAGGGAATGAATAAATGAATGAATAAATTTCAACCATGAAATACCAAATTCTGGGTTTGGTTCTCCTGTTAATTGTAACATTCTCGTTAAGTTCAAAATTTGTCTCATCTTGTTGTGCAGAGATCTGCTAAGCTGGTCCTAGATTTTATAGAATGCYTATGATACAAAAATATGATAATAACATATTGGAAATGACACTATGAATTACTTAACTTTGGTTCATATTTCCCTGTTTYCTGACACCATACATTAATTTGCACAGGATGAGATAAGTTGAATTAAGATGACAAGCAGAAGAGGACTTTGGGACCTCCAGAACTGTCAAATAGGAAAAAATTGCTTTCCTCTGATTTCATTTTAAGGAACTAACATTATTATCTGGCCCTGAAGTATTGTGGCCATAAACTGATAAAATTATCCAGYAATGCCTCAGAGACATCTGAATATTCCCAGTTTGAACAGCAATATGCTGAGGAATAAATTTACATTTTTAGTAGCTTAGTTCTACTTTATTTATCCCCTAAAGGGCAATGTTGTTCACTATACTTTGTTGAAGCAAAATATGACTGTTTAGTGTGTTTATTTAACTAGCTAATGCTGGTTTGCTTATCTGACACCWAAAGACACTAATGCTGCATTGAGCCTGGTGTCACTTGTATATTATTACCTACAGGGAAAGGAGAGAAATCCTACAGCACGTTTTAAATCCCCTGGTAGAACAGTAAAATATCTGATCTTGTGCTGAGACTGAGGCCTCTCCATGTCTTTGCTGCAGCAAGTGCTTTCACCTGCCATCAAAGCCTCCTTCACATGCAGTGGCACAGCAGCTGCCTTGCTCATGGAATGGTCACAAAGACTGCTCACAGAGCAATCATATGGAACATGCACAGTAAATCCCAGTCTGCAGCACATGGATGAGTATTTTGGGGCTTTCACAGTGCACAAACCTTCCCAAAGAGGCAGCCYGAGTCAGCACAGTCAGACTGGCCTRTCTCTGCAGAWTGGTGCTGGGTAYGTTCGTGTCARTTCCCAGCTCCTCTTCCTTCTGCAGCTGAAAAGTAGACAAAATGGATGGGAAAGATAAACTTTTCTATGGAACTCATACTGTTGGCAAGTGGTGCCCAGAGGATTTAAGGAAGACTGCTATGCTCACCCTTTAAAAGCAAGCAAGCAAGCAAGCCAAGATAGTGCCTATCCAAAAGAATTCCTARTTGCATCATAATTGTATGCAACATGTGAGCAAAAAGGTCTGGAACAATGCCATTGATGACTRCCTTAGTAAAATGAGAACATTTTGGGGGTAGAATAACCCTAGTTTTGGCTGYAATTTACCTTTGCAATTCATGTCCTCCAGAAACCTCCATRCAAACARGAAAGAATAATTTCCTTAWGTTTATRAAATCTTYACTAYCYTATAATATTTCTATTMATAGAGTTTTGTGGRGACTAGTTCATGTTTACCAGGAGARTGAATATGCTTGAGAATTCATCTACTGAAGCCTTTAAGTTACAGTGAAGGCATGCAGTTTGTTTTAATATGTTTTTTTGTTATATATGGCATGCTTTTACATTTATATTTTTAGTATCTTCCACCACAATGAAAAATCTAGCCTGAGGCAAGAGAAAGCACTGTCTTTAGTTTCCAGCATTTTGCACTTTTTATGCAAAATGTGCTGAAGTCTCACAAAATACCAAGCATGCAAATACTAATACCAATGGCAAATGTCAGTAAAAAAATGTCTGAAACATTCCCAAAATATTTGTTTGCACAGAAAGAAAGTATATTTTTCACAGGAATTTRTGCTGGTTTTGACTGGGATGGAGTTAATTTTCTTTACAGTAGATGGTGTGGCACAGTGTTTTGGATTTTGAGCTGGAAACAGAGTTGATGATATAGAGTGTTTTTGTTATTGCTGAGCAGGGCTTACCCAGAGCCAAGGACTTTCTGCCTCTCACCCCACCCACCAGTGAGGAGGCTGGGTGTGCACGAGACTCTGGGAGGTGACACAACTGGGACAGTTGAACCTCACCTGAGCAAAGATAGATGTCCCATATCATATGGTGTCATTGTTTGTTGTATAAAGTTGTGGGGAGAAGAAGGAAAGATGGGAATATTTGGACTGATGGCATTTGTCTTCCCAAGTCACAATTGCACAGGATGGGGCCCTGCTGTCCTGGAGATGGCTGAACACCTGCCTGACAATGGCAAGTGGTGAATGAATTCCTTACTTTGTTTTGCTTGTGTGCAGCTTTTGAATTTCCTATTAAATGGCCTTTGTCTCAATCCATGAGTTTTCCCACTTTCATTCTTCCAATTTTCTCCCCCATCCTTTGGGAGAGAGGGCTGTGGGTGGCTCTGTGGGGCTTGGCTGGCAACTGGGGTTAAATCACAACAGTATTTGTGAATAGTTTAAAACTTATCCAAACATAGTTACCCTACTCTTACATTTTACCTTTTTTATAGTTTTTGTGGAGAAAGAACACTTCCCATAATTTTTATACCTTCACAATACTCATTTTGGYACATAGAAAGATAAGCCATCAGCTACCAGGAAGTACCTGTTCCACTTAACATTTTCTTGGTTGCAACCTATCACCAAGACCTACCCAGACCCTGGAACTTCCAGAGAAACACAACACACTTCACTGCAGTGATTGTTTAGGAGATTTTGAAGTGCATTGTTCTAGACAGCTCTAATCTTCAAGTCCTTCATGTCCACTTAGCAGGCCTATCCTCCAGGATTCCTCTTTATGTCTCACAGATGTTGGGTGAAATGAAGCAGWCAATWCAWRGAGCACAAAATGATGTGTCTTGACWTAYGGCAACACCACTTCCACATCCCAACACCACTTCCACTCTTCCAAAACACACATCACTGACACTTTAAAGTCCTTAGGGTGAACTTAAATGTCTCCTTTGCCTTGGCCATCAGCCCAGTAAAAGGCTCTGAAATKCATGGAAGCAGGGAGCAAACTGGACCTTCAAAAGTAATTGATGGTCTCACAGCACTGCTGCTGCCTTTGCCTGCCAGGTAAAAGTATTTTCTTTCTGATTCCAGAAAGCAGRCAGAAGGGTGGCTGTGATCTGATCATAGAGAGCTATTTGGAATATAAAGATCAATGCTTGAACTGAATTCCCTAAGTTCTTCCATAAATGATGACCTGTGTCATGATGAATGTCCAGAGCAYGGGAAGAGGATCAGACTGGCAGAGCGCCTGCTTCTTTGTGTGTGAGGGTGTGGCCTTATAAMACTTCATGCAGGGTACAATTTTCTTTATATTTTCAGCATTCACCATGGTACATAMAATGCTGCCAAGCTAATGGATACTTGGAAATGACTACTGGAGTTTGTGATTTTTTTCATGTCAGCTGAAGCCTCCCTGGTCTGCCAGTTGGTTGTACATGACATGTTACAAGAAAAGATATAATGGTAGCTGAATTTCAAAAAAAAACTCCAATAAATGTGGATGTACCAATTTCAAAGGAATCCACCTTAAGACTGCATTACAGWGGTAGTAAGAGTTTTCAGTTCAATAACATTAAATCAATGCAATTAGAGAGAACAAACTGGATCAATGTGACATCTTGGAGAAGACATGGCCTTATTCTTCATTGCTGGAAAAAAATCCTTTTGAAAGAACTATTCATTTAACTAGTCAGAAAAGGAAAAAAATATAATTGGATAAAAAATTCATGCCTTTTGTTCTTATACCTAAATGATTATTAATAATTGGTGTGGCAATMATGTAAACACTCTCAGGGCTTGCCATATGTTAGTGCCAGCAATGCTACTTCTATTCAGATTGAATTTGCATCAGAATAAATACATGAGAAAATATATGGTGTTTTTGCAACAAATAATTGTGCGTAGTTTCATCACATTCCTCCTCCTTCCTATAAAACCATTCTTAAAAAATCTCCTTTCAGATGCAGATTCTGACTACTCTACTTCTTAGTACTATTTTTTTTTCATGAATTATTTGCAAAATATAATGTCAACATTTTTTGTGCTTGGACTGATACATTTTTTAAAGCCACAGTAGTTGTTGCAAAAGTTATATTATCCAGGCATTTTAAAATCTGAATACTTCACTGAGCAACTGGTTGTTCTTGCCTGCTCAACATGAGATTTCTGCCCAAAGGAATCACTCTCTTTGGAAATAAGCCTGAATACMKRTTCCTTAGTTTTAGGYRCTGAAGTGCAGRTAAAAGCATCTGTTTTCCATCAGGYCCTTGTGCAGAAGACAAACTGTTAGATAAGATATATCTCCTGAGCAGTGTGTATGCCTGTGTTCACATCCTGCATCTCTACAGACAGCTTAGTTRGATTGCCACCTCTGCTTTTTATAAACATAACAGAGCATCTCCTGACCTGGAGATGACTTTTTTATTTTTATTTTTTTTTTTAATAAGAACCTGGGAAAGCTCAAACTTCACCTTTATTATTCTCCTTTTGACTGAGTTTAGGCTAAAAGCCATTCCCAGTTTAATTTGATTGATAATCAGGTTTATGAGTCCATTCTGAGACATCCAGGATGTAGTTAGGCTAAACCTGTCATTCCTGTTTTACAGGTGGCCTGTACCCTTTGTGGGCACAAAATCTAATTTCACTTTAGCTGMTTCTGTCTCCTCCTTCTGTCCTGAYAGTAATGCTCATAATTTCACACCATATCTCATGAGACAGCCCTCATTTTAGTTCCTAGAGTCACACTGGATATTCCCCTGCCTGCACWGAGGAAGGGCTTTTACTTGGGCATTCCCTGAATGTGCATTTGTGCCTATGTACTACATAGAGAGAAAACACAGGTAAACTTCTAGTAGAGAAAAGCAATGGAAAGAAATTAATTTCTGCCTTTTGCTCCCAGCAAGTTGACTGTAGAGGTGGAGCCTGTATTTTCGGATAAAAGAGGACAAAGGGAGCAAATAGAAGAGAAATAATGAACAAAAATTGTGGSAAGAGAAATTCCAATAAGATATAATAAAAAAAGGCWCATAATGCAGATGRTGAAACACTGAAACAGGTTGATCTCTTCAACCTGGAAGACTCATAACTCTGTTGGACACATCCTGAACCACTTAATCTAACCTGAACTTAGCCCTGCTTCAGGCTGGGGACTCCAGACTTTCTGTTTAACATATCCAATGATGTCACAGACATTTATCCACCCCTGAAAGATGGCAAGCTGCCTGCTGCTTCTAAACACTGTGACATACAGAACACACCACAGGCCAGTTTGCCACAGGAKTCAAAGGTTTATAATCCTTTATCATCATTGTTTGATATATCTGGCATCTCTTGTGATAGGGTAGAAAAAAGTCTATGCATTATGCATCCTTTCTATAAAAATTTGTGTGCATTTAGACTTTTACATCTTTTGGAGAGAAGGAATTGTAGAGAATGGCATTCAGCATTTCTCTAGATTTAAGTTGCAAGGTGCCATAAAACTGTTTAGGCATGTTATGTTCTTGAACGAGCWTGCAGCACATTTGAGCATGATTAGAAAGGTAGTTTATGACATTCAGCACAGAATAAAACAGATTATGAATTCTGTCCAGAAACAGTTGCTATACTGGCTTTCTCCCAATACTATTTAAAACCCATTATTTAGCTGTTGGCTSCAACTTCTGTGTTTTGTTTGGTGGGGTTTTTGTTCTAGCACTCTTTAGAGGATAATTTAAAAGAATTTCTGCTGCAGAGGCTGCTAGCTGTTTTAGAAATGCTTCATAAAGACCATTGCATCTGCTGATGGAAATGTGGCTGTGTGGTGATACCATGCATTACTGCTGAGGGGGATATAGTGAGAATGTAAAGATGAACTCTTCTGAATTTTGCATTTAAAATAAAATTACAAATTTTCTTTAAGGMTTACAATATCCTTCCTATGAAATTCCTAGGAATCTTAAAGCAGTGGTTTCATTTGTAACTGAATGGAGTTTCAATGAAATATGCAATTCCTACTAATCTAATAAAAGCTGTTAAATTCTAGTAACATGAAATAATCTGATTTTGCTTTAAAAGACATGAAACATAAATAAGTATGGCCTGAATTAATATACTSAATACAGTAGTCCAGTTATGTAGCCYTGRTTTATAGCAATTGATATTCTGGAAATGTCCTTACACTCCTGTTCCTTTTTGTTGACCCCTGAAGATACATTTGTAAAAAGAAAAGCATACTGCTTGTTCTTTGCTTAACCTCACATCAGAGAATTCCTGACCTACCTGAGCAAAACCTGTGTAGGTATAAATCTTTGATTTTCTCTTACTCTTTGGCTAAGGCCCATAAAATTACCAAGTGTTTTGCAAACTGGTGGCTTTCMGAACACTATTTGATTTGCTTGATCAAATTAAGTTAAATGAAAGGACAAATACCTACAACCAATTCAAATACAATTTCAGAATTAAAGAAATTGATGTTTATTTGATTCTTATGCTGAAGATATGGACATAATGTGAAAATACATGACATTTAGTAAAGCTGGAAGAATTTAATGACAAATATTTTGGGGAACATGTAGGTCTAGAAGTTTAAATCAGTTGAAAGGTGCTAGATATGTATAAGAATATCCCAACAATTTACCTGAGCTAGATTTCTGAATACTGTGTAACTTACTCTCTATTTTCAATTTAAGTTGCACTATTCCTCAAAATAAAAATAATATGCCTCCACCCAAATGCAAACTTAAAAATTGAACTCCCCAAATTAACAGCTTCCTTTATACATGACATAATGACTTATCACCATTACATGACCAAACAACATCATCCCATGAACCCACCAATGTCAAAAACATGGCTACAAAACCTGAGTAAAAGAATCCCAGTATTTTTAAGAATTCCCCCTTATTTCAGATTTTGAGTTAAATCTTAACAAAGTTTGCCTGTTTCCCAGTGTAAAAGTGCAGTTATAGAATTTGCAAGCAGAAACAGTTCTGTGTCTATAAATACATTGACTAAGAGGAAATATCACTTGAAAGTCATTTGAGCTGCACATCAATCAGGACAGTTTGTAARTGAACTAACACAGTGTACTTGAAGATGAATGTGAATATTTTTTTAGACTTTATCGTTCATCCCTCTGGCCAAGGYTGACCTGATAAAAGAGTTCTCAAATGTTTTACTATCTTCATAGCTCTCATTTTGTTGCTATTAAAATGGGTTGCTCAGCTGGACAAGTGGACCAGTTTTCTGTGCCTCCTTGGTAATGAGTGACTTCAAGAAGTTGACAGGCCTGAAGTATTTAACATTCTACTCTTTGTTTTAACCTTCTTTTCCCCACCTCTGGATATGAACTAGATTTCCTTGTTGAAAATTTTACATGTAGGAATTCAAGGACCTAGAAACAACAAAGAGGGTTGTTTAAAGCAATAAAAAATTTGGCAAGGATACATCATGGASCACTATGGTTTTGATTTTGCAAGGAATGTGAAGTCTGGATGTATTCTTTCACTCTTGCTGCCAGTTCCTGCCACACAATGCTGCACACATGGATATCAATCAGCTCCCCCATCCCAATCAACTACATTCCCACCTCCAAAACATGAAGAAACAACAGCATAAYCCTGAAGGAAAATGATCAAAATATCACATTCTTCCATATTTACCTGGCTGTACACAGTTCTTCACAGRTCATGATAGAGAACAAAAAGAAACAGATATTCCACATTGTCAAAGTCCTGCTGTTTGTTAAAAAGTCATTAATTGTAAATGCTTGGTGCAGTGGCAGTTGCAAAAAATATTTTCAACTCAAGTTTAAATAAATATATATGATATTCCAATAAGAAAAGCCTAATATTTACCTATCTGGAGTGAAATATTTTCTTTTACAGYCTTTTCAGGCCTAACGTACAGCAGGCAGTCTGTAACCATAGCAATCAGCTGTATTGACAAAGAACCCAGCTAGGCTAAGGAAAAAAGAGCAATTGCAGAGCAGGGAAAGATCTGATTAGTGCAGCTGTGCATGCYATGGACAACGTGGATATTGGCTCCTGTTGACTGGAGCTGCACAAACAGTGAAAGGTATTTCAGCAAATGTTAGCTAAAAATTAGAAATTGCTTGATTTCAACTCTGCTCACTTTTGCTGCAGAGCTTTGACATTCACTTGAATTTCTTAAAATCTTTTCTTGGCATATCATTCTGCATAAAAAGAGTGAGTATTATAAGGACTGCTACAGAAAATAATATAGGTTAGATGGTGAGTTAATATTATGGAAAAAGAATCTCCAAATGACTTTAGGAGCTAAACATATGAAATATTTTATTATATTTTATTATATTTATTATATTTTATTATTTTTATTATATTTTATAATATTATTATATTTTATTTCTTTTATTTGTGACTCAGCTATCAGGGACAAATCTATGTACAAATTTCAGAATCCCAATTCTACAGAATGCACTATATAGAAAAAAAATAACACAGATAATCTGGAATGAAGATCTTGACTCACTAAAAGCAATGACAAAACAAGCATGGTTTTTTGAAATTCTGCCCATCAGGTCACTCATTTTCCCAAAACACTTCCCACTTCCACTTCCAAACAAGTATAAAGTACATACTTGAGAAAAATTCCMTGTTTCCATTGCTGCTGGCATGGAGCTGACCAAAATTCTCCCTAAGTTTTTTTATGTAGTTAACTATGTTCACTAAAAACTGGATTAGCATTCTCATCTTCATTTGTCAGACTTCATTCTTGATCTCATTTTATCTGTGTAAAGTAGATTGGAGATCCCTCTATTATCAATTTTCTTCTCCTGCATAGGAAGCATACCCTTTAACCTTCTCTTTGGAAAGATAAACAGCCAGAGATCCTTTCTTCTTTTAGAATAGAGGCAAATTATACAGTCCTTTAGTCACAGCTTTTCTCTAAGCCCTCTTCATTTTACTAACACCTTTCTTGAATTATGAATAGAGCTGTGGGAAAAGGATSCTTTTGTTCTCAGAAATTCCACACACCATTTATTCATCTGCTTAAACTATTTGCTGACTGGAGTTGGATTAAAAATACCTCCATTTCTCTCTTCCCTTGTATTGGGCAAATTTCCTATACATCACAATTATTTCAGTCAGCTTTGATTGTCAAACCTAAGTGTGCAAAGTTCCCCCTAAAAAGGACATTGAATACAAACCTCATGTTTTACTCATACTTTCATTTATGTGCTCTTAAGATATTTGACACTGCTGAAGTTTCTTGTTGAGTCCAGGGTTGTTSTGGCTTCCAGAGTTGCTCCTCCTAAGGAGACAAAATTTTGAGCCCTGCTTTACAACTACTCACTTGGAAAAGAGAAAAAGATTATTTCAGCCTTATTTATGGACCCACTCACCTGTAAAGCAGCGTGACTCACCAGAAAGGAAAGTGCATGGAATGTGTGATCTAAGTTTGCACACACATGCAGATGCAGGTGTTCCAGCATACAGGTTCATAATGCCATTATTCATACGGTGACAATTTAGTGTAGAGAAAGAAAAATTCAAACTTCAGCCAAGGAAGTCACTTTTCACGTGGAAGAATTAAATATATGCYAAAAAGCAGATTCAGTCTTGCTTGACTGTCAATGAAAATCATAGCTTTTCATTTATAAGCCATGAGCTTATAAAATTCCTTGTTATTTAGGMTTTSAAATATTTTCTGKCCCAAAAAAATCACTACTTTTACAAGTACACCAACTTCATAATTATATAACAGCTTTTTTATCAATGTAGTGCATACAATTTTTATTTCCAGACACAAAGGATAGATAACAGAAGATTTTATAAAAAAATAATCCATTATTTCATTTTCCAATGGTGGAAAACAAGAAAAAGAAACTGGGAGTTTAGGTTTGGGGAAAAGTTTATTTTATGCAATTTCTTGCCTATCCTTCATCAAAATGTTTCCTGCCATCATCMGCTTTTCAACCATAATGAAGCAGACCTTCAGGTGTACTTCTCTTTATTCATACTTTCTGCCTTTGATGAATCCCTGTCTAACACATGTTTATCTATTCAATGTACCAGAACATTGGAAACTTTCTTTATCCCACTCAAGGAGTTGAGCTGCTCCATCAGAAACATTGCAGTGCTCAGCATTGCAATGACTATGYTAATTTTCTGAATATCTGCCTGTACAGAGCCAATGTATCACATCTGTCAGGAGAGACAATAAAAGCAAAGACAATCCTGTGCTCATGAAATTAAAAGTAATAAATAGCAAGTCTGTCAAACACACCATGCATGGCCCTTGTGTAGCCTCCAGGGCTYCCTTTGTCCCAGGCATTGCCAACAGCTGCAGGTTTTAAGGTCTACTTGTCACCAAATCTACAAACAGCCTGCTCTGCTTAACACCCCTAATCTTTGCCTTCCACATGACAGCACCTGACTACCTYAGAATCCTTGCACACAGTGTATTCCTCCTTGTGATGTGTATTTTATAAATGGCTTTAGCTAATGGAGCTGTTTAATTTGCCTCATGGGCTCCCACCTACTCATGCAAATATCTTGGCTCAATCATGCATTCCTKCAGCTAATCACCCAGATGTGTACCTGTGGTACAGTTGTAAGAGCCTGGAAAAATCTTCCTACTGAGTAACTTGTCATTAAGCAGGAAATAGCTACAAACCCCAGTTAAATCCCATGTGTAACTTAAAAGCGGGAAACAAATGAGGACAGCCAGGAATGAATTATTTAACAAGCTTCAGTCAAGTCAAAAGGTGTCCAAAGCTACCAGATTTCATGCTTCTCATCATTAATACAATTGTTCAAATGCATCAGGGTTAGGGAAGGTTTTTTGACAGTTGTAATGAGACAATTTGGAAGAAGTAGACTTTGCCTACCTTAAAATACTCAAAGAATATAATTTTAGATGTATAAAGAACTTTTTATTGGACACTTGCTATTACTGTCAGGACTTGAAAATGTATCAAATCATTCCCACAAACAATATGAATATAAGACAGGAGAAAGATAGTTAGAGAAATGCTTTGACCTTTCTGGTGTGAATGGATTTTATGATTATAAAATGCCCATAAGCCACCTACTCAATATCAAAAGATATCTCTTTCATATCTCTTTTCACATGCACAGACACGTATATATTTATTTCCTCAGTTAAAGAAGGAAAAGTGTAAGTTATGCTGAGTTAAAAGTTAGAACTGGAGTATTAGAATGCCCCATGAAATATTTGCTTTTCTTTGTGCATTATATAAAGTGCAGGCTWTCTGTGCTGATTTAATCCCATACACATTAATCAATACATTGTCATTTAAGCTTAAATGACTTAATATTTCAACCAAAAGCTTTTTTATACCTGTTTTCTCCTCTACTCTTCTCTACTTCGTTTAAATAAGCTTTCCTGCATAATTTTTGCCATAAGCTGGTCAGAAAGACTTTCCTGGAAAAATGTTGGTAAAAATGTGGTTTCTGCATTTCACATGGATGCTGTTGTGTTGCTGCTCAGTCCGCTCAGTAATAGCTGGATGTTCCAAAGAATGCAGCATAGTAAAGGAGGAAGCCATAAGTCTACAGCAAAAGCTGCTCTGTACAAAATCTTCCAAAATTTCTTTCTTCTACTTTATTTTTAGTATTCAATATTTATTCCAGAAAACCTTGAATTTAATACTAGTATCTTCCAGAGYTTTTATAAGTCATTGTTTACTTTTAAGTTTAGAAAAATATCATCTTGGGTAAAATCTCAGACTTCCTCACACATTTTTGATTCTTGTCTACACTGCTAGTTACCACTACTCACCCTCTTTCATGTGGTCCATTAGGCATTCTGTTGGATTCCTTGTGATAAATAGCAGTAAAATATATTAGTTGTTTTATTAAAAAATGTATGATAAAGAAATAGTTACTAGTTTCTTTGTTTGTCATTTTTTTTTCTTTTTTATTTACTCCAAATAACAAATTTCCTAAATCCTATAATAATTACGATAAAACAAAACTGTTTTATCRTAATTATTATAGTAAAATAGTAAACAAATGCCAATGACATAATTTCTCATTTTATCAGTATTATTAAATGTCAACTAACAACAGTGGGTGATAAAGTAGTGTTCAAAAATTTGATAGAGTTTAGTGGTCAATTTATTTACAAAAAATGTCAATACTACTGACCTGTGGTGTAAGAAAAGAAATCTGTAAATGCCTTTAAGAAAAATGCAATATTAAATGCTGCAATTTCCTTTTGGAAATTGCACATTTTTCTGTTCTTGTTTTGTGAACTTTGTCCTTCCAACTGTATGTTTTATATAGCTTTTGCCTTGGAACTCCCTTGTTTCAATCCCCTAAAACTGTCAAGTGTGACTCCACCTGCTTTATTGTTCCCATAAATTCATATGAAACTAGTAGCTAAATCCAATTTGTGTCATTCTGTCTCTCTTTGTAGCCTATTCTAAATCTCCCAGCATGTTTCACAAAAGTAAAATCCTATTAAGGCCAAATAACCACCACTGTATTTTATTCCGTGGTTATTACAGTCCCRCTACTGTCACAGCTCTTAAAGACTCTTGTCTCTCCATGAATCTATGATGGTCAAATCCTGAAAATCTCATTACTGYCTTTCTGTTCTGTTTTTCTCCATGTGATATCCCTTTCTCTTATACTATTTTTTAATTAAATTAGGTGCTATATGCTTAAGCTCAATACTTTGTCAAATTTGCCAACCTGTAAAGTGCTACAGGTTAGCATGAAAAATCTGTARACTTCAGATAAGCTTGGCCCATGAAGCTGATGTTCCTGTCTGCAGTTTTACTGAAGTTCTTTGATTTCAGAGTGGTTTAAGAGTTAAGAATAGTAACTTATTTTTCTTATTATTTCCAATTAGGAATTGGAAAATGTGAATTTCAATGAAAGTCCTACTATCTGGATTAAAACTCATGAAGTACCTGGATTAAAACCCGTGAAGAGCTGTTATAAACAGGGTTATATCCATGAAAGTACTGATATATCAGCAAATATATATATATAATGAATGCCAGTCATTGCTTAAAATTTTTTGAGAAAAAAAAATAGAGATAATTTTAAAATATTTCTGTTTAAGTTTTCAACGTAAAATTGAGCCCCTCATGATGCAAATGTCTAGGAAACTCTTCTCCATGTGGAGTTCTTGGTGACTTTTGTGAGATTAGATAGATAGATAGATAGATAGATAGATAGATAGATAGATAGATAGATAGATAGATAGATAGATGCACATACAAGCAAAAGCAAGAGATACATAGTGGAATGTACTCATTCGAACTGTATTCTAGAAGCTTCAAAACAGAAAAAATTTTTTAATAGTTTTTGGGTTTTTTTGGGGTTTTTTTGGGTTTTTTTTTGAGAGAGCATTTTTTAAAAAAAAATTAAATTAGTGTCTTAATCTGCAATCATAGTGTGCAAATACCTTGGCACATCTTGGATTCCTGCTTATTTCACCCTCTGCACTCATGTCTCGTGAATAAGTTCTCTCCTCTTTACTGCAATATGTATAACTAGATTCCAACCCTGCAATCCTGAAAGTGTAGAAAAAAAGCACTTCAAATACATGATAATTTTTCCAGGAACTGAGAACACAAGAAGRAGGTCTTAGGCTCAGGAATGTTAGAGAGAAGAACTTAAAAACAACCAGAAATAATGTCCTTTAAAAAGTCACAAGGAATCTTGTGCCTAAAGGGCGTGTCTATTCCCATTAAGGTARATCTCCTTCCACACATATTCCAAAGACAGTGTTGTGATTTATGAAATTTAGTGCTGTGCCAAATACTTCCATGTGGTTTCTGGAAAGCCAGGAATAAGAAAGTGGGGTCATGGAAATGCTGTGCCCTAACAAAGCTAAGCTGATTCTCTAATATCTGGAAGGAGAAAATCAATTAGGAGCATGGATGGGAACTTGCTTCTTTTAGGCAGTTTGGTTAAATTCCATGAGAAGAATGTGCTCTGAATATTTTTTTATAAAATAAATCAAATTGCATGATGACTCAAAGCAGCATGATTTAAAGAAATCTAGGAACTACAAAACAACCTTCATAAAGAATGAAAGGAAATTAATTATATTTCAGGTAACAAGGTGAATATTTACAGTAAATTTCATTATTCTCAAATTTAACCTCATGCAGTGAGTGAAGAAAAATTGAAACATCTTTCCAAACAGATGATGCAGCTCACAGGCTTTAAAAGAAGTTTAATTTAAGTTAAATGATATTTTGTTTCTATTATGTTCTGAATTTAATAAGTTTAGGTCTGAAAGAAGGTGACTTATTTTAAGCAGTGAAGATGGACCACAATACACCGAGCACATTTTGAACTTGTGACAAGATCAAAACCACATTTTCTGGGAAGCTTTTAGGAAATGGTACTTGGACAAAGAAATGCTATTAAGACATTTAAATAGCATTCAAATTAATATTTTAAAAACCTTTAAAAATCATTYAAGAAAGACCTTTAGATTTTTTTTAACACCAGAAAGTTTCTTGTTATTCCTTCCTTGCCCTGAAAATGTTAATTTGGTCTGTCTGAAAAAGGTATCACACTGACATTGAATTTCAGGACTGGAAGGTACAGCTGCTCTTTGAAATATAATTGACCAATCATCTTAATTTTAATACTTGTTCAGCAAATTACTGCTCTCCTTCAATACTCTATTCTGACTTTAGCTTTCTTTAGGAATAAATACCTGGTGCCCTGACATATGAATTTTCACAGTGGTTAATTATTTTGTCTTTTGCAACATGCTTGGGAAGCCACTAAACTCTGATTATTTCATAAAAGAGAGAAAGAGAGAGATAGAG